>JAMKPZ010001893.1:0-24423 GCA_024699675.1 Amphibolis antarctica
TAATAGAATCCCTACCAACAACACAAGACTGCACAAAATTCTCAAATGACAAAGGTAAAGAACATAAGAGAATGAGCGCAGCATCCTCATCTTCAATGGTAACACTTATGTTTCTCAACTCCATGAGAAGTGCATTTAGCTGATCTAAATGTTGTTTTAGTGGTGTACCCTCCTTCATCTTCATAGAAAACAGTCTTTATTTCAATAGTAGTTTGTTTGTCAGTGACTTGGTCATATAGAGTGACTCCAGTTTCTGCCACAGTCCCAAAGATGTACTCTCATCAGCAACTTCGATTATCACTTCATCTGACAGGCAAAGTAAAATGGTAGAATGTACTTTCTCCTCCTGTTGAGCATATTATGTGGAATTCTTATCAAGATCTAACTCCTTATTCAATGGAGCCCAAATGCCTTACTGTTTCAGTAACGCTCTCATCTTGATTTGCCACAGACTAAAGCCATTTTCCCCACTGAATTTATCAATCTTCATTCTAGGAGTAGACATGATTTCAAGTGGAATATTCCACAAGCACACACGAATACAAATGAAGCAAGTATTCAAAAAAAAAAACTTCCACCAAAAATTCAAATGGATTCAAGCCACAAGTGAGCCCAAAAAATCCAATCCGACGCCCAAAAAAGGAAAGTTGCCGATTTTCATCAAAAAACCGCCAAAGACGATATCTCTTTGTACGTTCCACGAAAAATCCCCAAATTTCTTCCACAAACATAGCACAATATGAGGAAGGATTAGAGGGGCTTACAGACGTATTCCAGCAAGTGGAATACCAAGCGCACGAGTTGGCATCCTCAGATGTCGCGCTGGCGCGGCGGCAATGGCAGATTTGTGCCTCCCTATGCCAATTCCTCCCATGGGCTAATACACGGCCAAAACTCCTTGAACAAGCTTTGATACCACTTTTTACTTCTAGAGGTATTCAAGCACAATGGATTCGAATAAGATTAGCACGTGTAGGAGAGAGAAAACACGAAGGAAAGTCGAAATCACGGCTGGCGGTGGCTTGGACGCGCGGCTAGGGTTCCAGGCGCGCCCAAATGCGCAAATCACAAATGCAAATGAGATATACATGGTTCCCCAACTTGGGTACGTCCACGGGTGTCTCTCCTTGGGTTCTTCACTATCTTCAAAATGGTGGATTACAAGAGAAAAGGAAAGGGAAGAGTGGGATGGCTAACGCACCAAGGGTTGGCTCGGCCTCCTCACACAAAGCTTCTCTTGTTACAAAAATGATCTCTCACAAAAACCCTAATTCCCTTTTGGGCATTTGGATCGCCTTATATAGTGGCTAATCATCAATGACAAAAATGCCCTTACAAATATAATAAGATTCAAGACATATTCAACAATTGATCACCTTTCGAACGTTTAAAATGGTTACTGAGCACTGCAACCAGATTTTTGTAGGTTAGACCATTGGGCTTGGCGTCCCCCAAGTTTGCCACCAAGGATAGCATTCCCTTCGGATTTTCGATTTGGGAAACTGGATTTTCTGCTTTGTGGCTAGATTTCACCTCTAAATTCCAGAATCAAGTCATTTCAGAGCATTCGATGACACCTCTGAATAGGTCAAGTGAGTTCCTGTCTACATTCTAGGACCTTCTCGGTAGGCCCATAGAGGTAACTAGGGGCATCTTGCCGTCTAATCTTTACATATTGGTTAATTATCTATTTTCTCCAACTACGCACACTGCGTGCATGCATATTGTAGTTGGATCGAACACCTCTTGCAGCCACTGGTCAGCTCAGGTCTGCGAGGAAAGAGGGGTCGACAAGGTAGGCAATCTTCCCCCACCAACTAGCTTTTTCAACCAAACTCCATCGTCGGAATTCTGGGTCACGTAGACTGGCTTCTGCCCTATTTAGCCAGACCTAGGTTCTCTCTAAGTAGGTTCTAACACATCTTCCTAGCATCTAGATGTTTTCTCTTCGCTTGCAGATGCCAACTCAAGCCTTAGAAGATGCTATCCGAGTCTTTGGGATGACTAACTGTCCCTTTTTGAGAGTGCCACCACAACCTTCATATAAGTACCCTATCTCCATAGGGTCAGGCACTGGGAAGGAGTATGATCGATCGACCGAGCATGTCACGATTCCCATAGGCAAGATTGGCCTCGAGCATACCTATTCTAGGACTTCACCCGCAATGGGTCTCTTAGCTTCCCTAGGTGAGTGTCTTCCAACAACCTTCCTTCCCATTTTCCTTACTGTAATCCCAACCTGAGTGCCACTAGCAATAGGGGGAGGTCATCTTCCATACTCCCCTTAGGTGAGGAACTCCTTGGACCTAGGTACATGTTTGCAATGGTCTCACTATTGGTCAGCAGTAGGTTGATAGCAAAGGGGAATTTTCGGAGGGTTTTCACTTTTGTTGATCTTTGTCAAAAGAAAATAGAGTACAAAAAGAAGAAGAAGAAGAAAAGAGGACAACAACAAAAGCAAAAAAAACAGGAAGAGAAAAAAATAAAAAAAAACATATATAAAAAAAAAGGCAACAAAAAAAGAAGCATGGGCTTAGCAATCGTACATGTCTGCCAACTTATTCGGATTCCACCTCAATTAGATGAATTCCGCCACTGCTCCACAAGTGTGCAAGGCCCTTCATCCCATTGTTTCAAAACAATAAGCTTATGAATGGGCAATGGTAGATTTAGGTGTTCTTCATCTACCACTGACCATACAAGCGTCCATAGCAGGTTGTACTTGTCCAAGCCATTGCATGTGTGAGTAAGCCATTTTATATGGCAAACATCTACATACACGTTATAGTGTCAGTGAGGATAGGCTAGCCAACGGCCCATGGGGAAAGTGATAGCTACAGGTTAGATCTTGAGCTTTAGACCTGCCTCCTTGCGAGAGTGATCTACCATGGACTAGGGATATGCTTCCCTTGTACTTGCCATCCATGGTCCTCTTTTGAGTGAGTTGAGCCACCTTCATTCCCCAACTGACTAGATAGCATCGGATGAGCAAGAGCAAGCGCCTCGCACGAGCCCATTTGGTAAGGCCTACACTTCATTCTTTCTCTCCTCAGGCCTTCCTCCAACTTCATCTCTTAGTCTAACTTTTACATCTTCTAACTCATTCCTAGTCTAGATGGGGGGAAAGGTGGGCTGATTTGGAGTCCCCTTCGCCTAACAGCCTTTGCTACCATAGGTTGAAAGGGGAGATGATGATCCTTGTAGGCATTTACACGTAACTCTACATATCACCTCATGCATTCTATACACATCATGTTTTATTATTCAAATTAAAGCAGCAGGGGAAGAACAATGGTCTCATGCCCCAGGTAGGTGAACACGACCAACCCATCGTGTTCTCGTTCGGAACCATCACTAGCTTCCACCTCGTAATGGCTCGGTGATTAGTCTATTCACCTAGCTTTCCGCCAATCACTCATGGGGGGCAACTCTATTCAAGCACCAAGTCCAACGCCTTTACTGCTTAAAACGTCAGCATCTCTACATAGAACTAGGGGCATTCTACCCTTCAGAAGATAGGTACGCCTCCCTTTCCCTGCTAATACCATTTCTATGATCTGCATGTCGCACCTCGCACTCACAATAGGTAGGTCCATCCTTCAGTTTCTCTGACCACGTTTGGTTTTGAGAAGGAAAGGGGTCAACAAGGCTAGCGATGCCTTCACTCTCGATAGTCGATACAGAGTCCGAGTCTCGATCTGCCAGAAACCACTATCGTCTTCTCCTTCAGGTCCCTTGGGCTTGGCATCCCCAAAGTCCGCCAATCTTCACTTTATCCATTATTTGATTCTTCGAGAGGTAGAGTGAACATTCCTATGCAACTTTTCCATCGAGTTTTTATTTTTAGCAAGATCTGAGAATTTGTGTCTAACACTTTCCCTTTTGAGAACATTCTCAAACCCTGGTTGTCGATCTCCCTCCCTCTTGGTCCTTTGACCTCACCTAGGGAGGGGTATTCTGTTGACTCCTTATACTCGGGGATATGCAGTTGACGTTGTAGTTAGTCTGGGCCAAACATTCAGCCCCTCACGATTTTGGGTTTGAGTTTAAGTGTTGTATTCGCCCAGGGCCAGCTGGTAGAGTCGGTTGCTGGACCGCTTGGGCGGAAGTCATGTTCCATCTTCCACCTCTTGCCTCTCGCTCAACGGACCCACTCTATTGAGTTACCCTCGTCCAACCAAACCTGTTACTTGTCTGACGGTCATTGGTCAACCAGAGAATCCAACTGGAAGTTTCATTTTTATCAACGTGTGGTTTACGAAACTTTCATTTTTTACTTTTGGCCAACCATAGAGTAAAGGTCGTAACGTTACGGCCAACCATAGAGTAAAGCCCATAATGTTATGGCTAACCAAAGAATAAAGCTCGTAATGTTACGGCTAGCCATAAGGTAGCACGTGAGCTCTGGCGGCGGAGAGGTAGTGCATTGCCCGGCTCATGCAACCGGTAGCCCCTTCCCTAGGCCCGACTACACGCTGATAGCCAATACCCCAGCCACATCCTCACCATGGATGCCAACCGTCCTTCCCAAGGTGGAAGAGGCAGCGGGGCGCCACTCGGCTCACGCAGTTGACAGCCACGTCATGGATCTATTCCCTGGCCGCCTCTGATGCACCTTCTAGAGGCATAAGCCTAATTCCCCAACCACCTCTGATGCACCTTCTAGAGGTGTTCAAGCTGAGACACCAGTCCTGGAATGGATCGATCATCCGGCGGCAGGTGGGCGGCTTTCCGGCCTATAAGGTGGATGTTTGGCCCCACCAATCACTCTTGATGCGCCCCCCAGAGGTGTGAAACTAGTCTCCAGGTGACTGACTACACAAGTACATGACTTCGGACTTCCACGGCAGGTATGACGAAATTCCACCCCGTTGAGCCGGTTGTTTCTAGAATGCTTGGAGACATTGTGTGAGATCAGTCCCTTAGCTATAGATGCAACTTCAAACTTCCACGATAGGAATGATGGAATTCTGGTCTAAATGGGGGAATGTCGCCCCATTACATCGGTCATTTTCAGAACGCATTAGAGATTGCAACAACGAGCTAGCAAACACTTGGCTTTCCGTGGTAGAGGAGGTGGAATTTTGGCTAGAGCGATAGAATTCCGGCCTAGAGTTTCAATGCCTCCAGATGATTCCAGATGCTCAGCGAGTCCAATCGTTGCTCAGTCAATGTAACATGCGTGACACTTGGCCTTCCATCGCTTGACGGTCTGACTTTATAAAATGTCGCGACCTTAGCCTATAAATAGCCCTCCCCGTACCATTGGGGAGAGGTTCAACTTCTCGATCCCGTTGCTGCTCGAGTGTCTAGGCATCCCAGCACCCAACGTTGACCACCTGTTTTGTCCAACTTTTGACCTTCGTCCGCGGTTGATCGTTCGTGCATGAAAGCTCATTGGCGACGACTCTAGCCCAACCTTCCTATAGGTTAGTCATCTTGTCCCCCCTTCCCACCGATAGGAAGGGGGGAGACAGATCTTTATTGATAACTCCCCCTTGGTCATCCATGGCTTCGACTAGGGGAAGCCTATTCCTCTCTCGGGATCACCCTCGATCCCCCTCTCCTTTCTATTTTATATGCACATGTCAATATTTCACATGTTGTTTTGTGGTTGCTTGTGAGTGTTCCTTTTTCCTTGGTCATCCATGGCTTTGACTAGAGTTGAGTGGAAGTGCGTTAGGGCTGGCAGACTTCCATTACGATTTTTCAAATTTCCGCTTGTATTTACGAATTTCTGCCTCATTTTACCGCCATCTCAGTGAATTCCTCAAGACTTGACTCCTTGACTCCTTGACTCCTTGAGTCCTCCCAAATGGATTTTTTGGATTTTCGCCTGTATTTACCAATTTTCGCCTTGTTTTACTGCCATCTTAGTGAATGCCTCGAGACCTAACTCCTTAAGTCCTTGTGCGGCTCACAGATGGATTTTTTAGATTTTAACTCGTATTTATAGATTTTCACCTCGTTTTATTGCCATCTCGATGAATGCCCTAAGACTTGACTCCTTGAGTTCTCGTGCGGCTCCCAGATGGAGTTTTTGGATTTTTGCCTGCATAAACCTGATTTCTACCTTGTTTTACCACCATCGGCCAATGCCCCGAAACCTAACTCCTTGAGTCCTCATGCGGCTCCCAAATGGATTTTTTAGATTTTCGCCTCATTTTACCACCATCATGGTGAATTCCTTGAGACCTGACTCCTTGAGTTCTCGTGTGGCTCCCAGATGGATTTTTTGGAAGTCCGCCAACTTATCTGGATTTCCACTTCTTTCCTTTTCATTTTGGGACTAGTTAGATTAGGGCACGTCGAGAAACTCCTACACAGATGACTAGATCTTCCCTTTCAGTTCACCCTGCATTTTAGTTAGCTTGTGCATCAATCATAGTAAGGAGGCTAGCTTGTACTGGGCTAGCTGGGAGTGCCTAACACCTTCCCCATCAGTACCCTAGATCCTTACTCATTATCTTTGAGTAGCAGACCTCTTGTTTTGATTTTCTTAGAGATTTTACATCTTGTTCCTGAGTTGAAGAGCACTTTCTCTTCCTCTTCTTGTTTTCCTTATTTTCCTGTAAAATAAGGTGGTGACTTCGATATTTTATGTATAACTTTCAACTTATTTCCCAAGTCCCATTTTCTTGTTATTCTCTTAAATAGCTCTAACCAATATTTGGGTGGAAAGAAGGGTAACCGGTAGTCCTACATGAAGTCTCATGCTCCTAGCCCTCTCATTAAGAGTTCTATTCATCCTTTCAGCAACATCATTTTGCTTCGGATGTCTAGGTACTGTTCTGATCCTTCTGATCTCATGCTCATCACATAAAATTTTAAACTCTTAGCTTTCATATTTTCCACCATTGTCTAACCTCAGAGCTTTGAGTTTTTAACCTGTCTGATTCTCCACTTTTGTCTTCCATCTCTTGAAAATGGAAAACACATAAGACTTGTTCTTTAGAAAGTAGATCCACACTTTCCTAGTGCAGTCATCTATGAATGTGACAGTATTTGGAGCCCCCAAGTGAGGAAACAAGAGCAGGCCCCCACACGTTATTTAGCCAGTATCTTCAAACTTGTCTCAGTAATATGCCCCATCCTTCTATGCCACAATTCAGAGTTCTCTGAGACTTGAGCAGTTGTAGCAATGGTGCACTCATCAGCTTCGGATGTTGGATATAGGGTTCCAACCTTATCCCCCCTTGCAATTGTCATTGCACCTCTAGACACCTTCCATTTAACACCTCCAAATTTTGTGTGGTAACCCTCAGTGTCTAGTTGACTCATGGAAATTAAATTTTTTGCCAATCCAAGGACATGTCTTACCTCCTTTAATTTCCACAATCCACCATTAGTTTTAATGTGCACTTCTCCTCTGCCAACAATATCCATGGTATCATTATTGACTAGATACACTTTTGAAACTTCAGTTGCACAATAGTTGTGCAACAAATCCCACCTGTTGGTGGTATGAAAAGAGGCTCCTGAATCTAGAATCCAGGATTCTATTGAACTTGTAACACAACAAACTTGGGTATACTCCACATTCTCACAAACTGAATTTGCACCTGAGTTTGTGGATGCCTACCCCTTGTTTCTCCTTGGAACTTTACAATCAAACTTGTAGTGCCACGGTGTAAATATGTAAAATTTACAAACCATATTTCTCCTAATGGAATAAAGATTCAAAAGAAAGAAAAAAATGATGACATGGAGTCGCCACTTAGTTTGTGTTGACCACTTATACTTGGGGAAATAAGTAGTAGGTATCGTGATGAGTCAAGATCAAGCATTCGGCCTCACGATTTGGATAAATAATGTTACATTATGGAGTGAAAAACTTTCCCACCCCAGAAGGTTAGGCCATCTTCTAAAAATATCTGCCGGAAGCTAGGCCTCTTAGGCGGAAACTTTGTTAAACCTTCCGCCCCAAGTCTCGCTTAATCGTCTACCCTGTTCGTGTCATCTCACGTATGACAAATCTCTGAATGGTTGTTGCTCGATCAATGGTTTCATCTCCTAGATGGAACCTCCATTGTCACCAGTCCACTTCTACGGAAGTACCATTTTTCCTAATGACCTCTTACGACACTTCCATTTTTGCTCGGCCCACCATAGAGTAAAGGCTATAATGTTATGACCCACCATAGAGTAAAGGCCGTAATGTTACGGCCCACTATAGAGTAAGGGCTATAACATTACGACCGATCGTAGAAAAAAACATTACGACTTAGCCATTCGAGAATGAGTCGGTCCCTAGGCCCAAAGCGGCCACCGCTGGTGATTCACTAGTGGTGCGAGCATGGCCTTCACTACTTCTGATGTGCCTTCCAGAAGCAGTACGATTGAGAGACTGAGTTCAAAATAAGACCAGAGGCCTGACGGTAAATGGGTGGATTTCTGGCCCATGCGATGGATATCTAGTCTTGCCACCCATTGGATACGCCCCCAGAGGTGCAAAACTAATCTCCAAGTAATCGATTGAGCATAGGTCTTTAGATTTCCATGGTAGAATTGATGGAATTCAGATGAATAGAGTGAAATTCCATCCCTTCGCACCGATTATTTCAAGAATGCTTGGAAATTCACTGCACAAGGTTAGTCCCTTAGGGGTTGACTGCACGAGTGTAGGTCTTTAGATTTCCACGGTAGAAATGACGGAATTCCATTGAATAGAGCAGAATTCCATTCCTTTGCACTAGTTATTTCAAGAATGCTTGGAAATTCATTGCGCGAGGTTAGTCCCTTAGTGGTTGACCACACGAGCGCAGGTCTTCAAATTTCCGCAGTAGAAATGACGAAATTCTGATAAATAGAGCAGAATTCTGCCCCATTACACCGATCATTTTTAGAAAGCATTAAAGGTCACTACAGTGAAGCCAGCACGCTGACCTTCCATGGTAAATAGGGTAGAATTCCAGCCCAGAGTGCTGGCATCTATCAATAATCTCAAGGTCGTGAGTCCAATTGTTGCCCAATAAACATAACGCACGTGACACTTGGCCTTCAATGCTTAGCATTCCAACTTCGCGAAACATCGCAACCTTATCTTATAAATAGTCCTCCCCTTGCCACTAGGGAGAGGTTGGACTCTTTGACTTGTGGTGATTGCTCGAGTGTCCAAGTGTCCTAGCACTTGACGTCGAGCATCTTTTCACGTCTGACTTCTGACGTTCGTCTACAGTCAACCATCTACGCATAAGGGCTCGCCAACTTGGACTTTGGACCAACCTTCCTATAGGTTAGTCTTCCTCTCCCCCTTTCCCACAGACAGAGAAGTTAGGAGATGACTCCCTTACTTTAAGTAATACTATCCTCCCTGGTCGTCCATTAGCTTCGACCAGAGAGGTTTTCCTTTCTCATGGGGATTACCTAACATCCCCTCCTCCTTTCCCGCCTGCTTGTTCATTATTCGGGACAGGGGGAAAGGATTTCCCTTTTATGTTTTCTTTGGGGTAAGGATATTTTCCTTGCCTGAGTGAAGCCTCGCTCTTCCTTTAAACCCATGCATGTTGTTTTTATGTTCCCAAGGTCGCTGAGGATATCTTTCAATTCGAATTGGCTTTGTTTGCCTAGTTTTTCGCATGCATCGATTTAAAGGTATGGGTCCATGCATTGTGGGGTGAAATATGGAACCTGGTCGTTGGATGTACTAGTTCAGTTCATCGACTGGTAAGGAGGCCGGTTGTTGCCACTATGCCAACCCCTTGTCCAATTATTCGACTAACCTGTATGGATAGTTTTATTTTGTTCTTTTAATGTGCAAGTAGAGGTCCACTGGAGCAGGTAGATTCCCCTGTGTTTTATTTTCTTTCTCCCCTTGCACTACTTTAAGATGCCAATTCAAGCATTGTGGCCTAGGTAAGCACCTAAGATCAAACTTGGTCCTGAGTCCTCATGCAACCCCTCTAGTCGAAGACTGATAGTTCCAGAAGTATCCACCAGAACCCCAAACGTTAATTCCTAGAGGCGA
Source organism: Amphibolis antarctica (assembly GCA_024699675.1). NCBI lineage: Eukaryota > Viridiplantae > Streptophyta > Magnoliopsida > Alismatales > Cymodoceaceae > Amphibolis > Amphibolis antarctica. Next base: position 9,968 of record JAMKPZ010001893.1, read on the forward strand.
GACCCCTTTTGCATTTCTTTATTTATTTAGCATAATGCTCGAGGATGATGCAAATCATGCTTCCCCCTTGTTTTATTTATTCACTTTTCTCCCAGTTGATCTCACTGGTTTCTGACTTCCTCCATGGTCGGAAAGTCGAAGACGAGTTCCAATTTTCTATTCCCGATAGTCCTTTTATAAGCTATTGAGAGGTTGGATTTTATTTGAGCTGGCTGGGGGTGCCTAATCTGTTCCCCACCAATACCCAGAGCTCCTTATCCAGTCTTTTGGATAGCAGACCCCCCCTTATACTTATTTCTTACTCTTTAATTTGGGATTTTCAGTCTTTACTGTGGAAAGTGTTCCTTTCATGAAGTTTCCTTGTCATTTCCTTCAAAACAAGGTGGCGACTCTGTTTTATTCCTTTTTTTTTGACATTTACTTGGAGTCTATTTTCTACTCTCGTTTTCCTGAGGATGGATGTCCGCCATCTATTAAGGGATTTTCCCGAGAGGAGGTAATAGAAATTGGTGACTCCGTTGGGGAGATGTCTAAGACTTGTGGCTCTAACTCTTTTTTTTTAACGGCTTTAGTTAAGTTTTTCCTTGCATTTGATCAATTTCCCAACATCAATTTCGTTGTTTGGATTGGCTTACCTTCTAACCTTCCTACAGCACACTGGCTCCTGTCCTCACTCGCACGTAGTCAAAAGCAATGGCAACCCACAACACTTCATCCCCCACAACTTCACTTGTCACAGCAGCATCGGTTTCCATCCCAATTTCCATGGCTTTTAGCCCACTGCTATAGGTCCTCACACGCCTCCGCCTCCCCCACCTCCCAAATCTGGTCATGGGGTCATTGGGGATGCCCAATTGGATAACTACCCAGCATCCTACCATCCCAATTGCATTGCCCATACCCGTTGGGCTTGAGTGATTTGAGCAGGAGTTGCCCACACAACAATCAGCCAACAATCCTACCCTAGACAATCAAACTGGAGATGTAGGAGTGACCTCCGTGCCCAATTTGGAGTTCAACCAAACAATTCGAACTCAAACACTAGACCCTTTGCAGTTTCCAGGGGCACGTTACTTCGGCATGCAACAGTTCCCTCTAGGCGCAATGGGCCTTCAAGGAGAGTATGATGTCGTTACATCTCCTCAGGTGGGTCATCTTACCCCCAGGGGTTTCAATCAATAGGGCTGCAACTTTCAGCAATAGTTGGCACCTTTGATGGGCGCCCCCATCCAGACGGGAGAACTGCAGTAGAGGGTGGCAGAATTGGAAACCTTCATTCGCAGTTTGAGAACTGGCCAACTGGAGTAGTCTTTCTCCTTCCAGAGTCTTTGTGCTTTTCTAGAGGCTATGCTCCCCCCAGACTTCCAGATGCCTGAGCTTGTCAAATATAATGGGCAGGGCGAACCACGAGCTCATCTTCAGGCCTATTGTGGAGACATGGCCCCCTTGCAGTATGACGACAAGCTCCTGATTCGTCTCTTTCAGAAGTCACTAGCCGGGCCAGCTTTAACCTGATATATGTCACTGGATTTGCCTAAAATCCATACTTGGGATTAGCTGGCCTCGATGTTTCAAGAGCAGTACGCATATAACTTGGATTTGGACCCCAAGTTAGAGGATCTTAGGAGTCTCTAGCAATGAGACAATGAATCCTTCAGTTGTTATGTTGGCAGGTGAAGGGCTTTAGCATCCTAGATATGGGACAAACCCTCCAAAGAAGAATCAGTAGAATTGATAATCTAGAGTGCTCAGCCAACACTTGCGGCACTTCTATCAATGCATACCTTCAGTACTTTCACCCACCTCATCAAAGCTAAGAGTCGCTTTGAATCAAACTTGAGGTCCAAAAGGTTTGTGGCCCTTCCATTCAGATGTCCAATGGGAGGAATAGTCACCCCCAAACCCTTTAATGTTGGTAGTGGGGTAAACAATCAGAACCGGAAGACAGAGTCTGGAAAGGCTCCAGTAGCAGTAGTGGCACCTTCGCCACCCCTTTATCCTCAATAGGTCTACGCACCTGCTCCGATATACTAGGCTTTGGCAATCCAGCTTGTACAGTAGTCGGTATATCCACCTCAGCTGACCTTGATGCAACAACCTTGGAGGCCAAGAGCGCAACCACCGCATGTGGCAACCCAGCCAGCCCCTCCGCGCTAACCAACACCACCTGCTCAGCGGCAAAATGGTTGGCAGGGCCAGAATCAAAATTGATAGTGATAGCCAATGCTGCAGCAACCACAGTATCAACCGAGGTTGGCACGACCAGTGGCTCCACGACAGTATACCCCGCTAACAGAATCTCTAAGTCAGGCATTCATTAAGGTACAATCTTTCTTAACTTTGCTAGTTGTTAAGCCACCACTTGCTATTTTGCTAGTGTGGTACGACCTGCATTTATACTGCGAGTACCATAGAATCGCTGGCCATGCTACTGACCAATGTAGGTCCTTGAGAGATGCTATCCAACGCCTTATTAATTCGGGCAAAGTGGAGCTGCATCTCCTGACCCAGCAATAGTAGACTTAGCCACCATTCCCGGATCATGGTGCCCAACCGATAATCAACACCATATTGTTGGCCTCCAAACCAAGACGACTCCGATTAGTAAATCTCATTCAGCAAGTTTCGTCTTAGAAATCTTGGCCCAGCCGTCAACTCAACTTGGTTGATCAAATCCGACTGGCCAACAACCCACCAATTGAGGTCGAGCTCTGCCCCCATCATTGGCAGGTGGCCACCTCAGTTCTCATAGTAACAATCGATAGTCGTAGGAGGAGGAGGGTGACACGGTCAACATCGTCTTAGGTTTTTGGTCTAGCACCGCCAAGGCCTATCCTTCACGTGGCTTTTCCAACCACAGTCACCGAGGGGTGCGGTGGGGATTTAATTCTTCAAGATCTTGCCTCAACAAAGCCAGTATTGCACGAGATTCCCTTTAGGCAATACACGGTAGCCCCCCTCCGTAGCCGTCTTTTGGACGATTAGCGTCCATTTTGCCTAGGCCTATTTTATATTCCCCTGTCTCCAAACCGTCGGCTCCAGTACAGTAGTTGACAGTGCCAGAACCGTCTATGGCAGTGCTTGCCCACAACCCCATGTCATGACAAACAAAGTGGCAGTTCAAGGGGAAATAGGTAGCAGAGGGCCCTTCTTCTTCCAGACCACCCCCTTAGAAATGTTTAGCCATAACAAGGTCAGGGAAAATTTATTGGCCCAAACTACCAGCACCACTGGTTGCCGCCCCCCCATCTGCGACAGTGTAGACGTCTGGCCCCATGCAACAGTCGATGATCACCTCTTCACCCTCGCCGTCAGATCTGACCGAATAGTTGAAAAAGGTCAAGGCAGATATCTCCCTCTGGGACCTCATCAGGACCTCCACTGAGCAAAGGGAGGCTTTTCTCAAAGCCTTCCAGTTAGCTAGGGTAACTCCTCAATTGGCACTAGCAGCCATAGATGCGATGGTGGCATCAGTCACATCTCTCACCTATCTTTACTTCTTAGAGCTAGATCTGTCACTAGCCAGCATAGATCACAACATGTCACTCTACATCATGGTCCAGTATAAGGATTTATGCATCCCAATGGTCATGATCGATGACGGGTCCACACTCAATTTGTGTCCATTACAGGTGGCACACAAGATAGGTTTGGTCAAGGACAATCTCCTCCAGTCAGACAAAGGGATGAGGGGGTTTGACGAGTCACTCCCCAAAGCCAAAGGGATGATCCCCTGCCACTTCAGGTCTGCTTGGCAACCTTCGACGTCTTATTGCACATCATGGATATCCTGGCGTTGTACAATATGATTTTCGGGTGCCCCTAGTTGCATGAGAATTGAATCATCCCATCAACCTTGCATCGAATGTTGAAGTTTTTCTGGAAAGGGGAAATAGTGGTGGTCTTGGTAGAGGATTATTACGACCCAGAACTGTCTGTAGCCACGGTAGAACCGTCGGCATCCATCAAAGGACAGATAGATGCCACTCCTCTCAACGACGACCACGTCCAGCATTCGACGACTTTAGATTACATAGCTCGAAGGATGCAACCATTAACCAAGGAGCAGACGGTCAAGGAGTCTATCCTAGAGGATGGGCTTTCCAAATTATTCAAAATGGGATTGCGGGAAGACAAGTTGGCTTCCATCTCCCGATAGCCGGATGGCTCTGGAGCACCAACTATTGCCATGCCGCAATGGTACGTGTAAGCTCAGGAGTTAATTAGGTATGAACCCTCCTCTCATATCCCCATTTAGTTTTCACTAACCCCCACCTGATGGCCTAGGTGGGAAAATAGCAGGTTTGCAGGTCATATGGCAAACCTAATAAGCTTTGGGATAAGCAACACTCAAGGCCCGGATATGAGACCAAGGGCTTGGCAACCCACTCAAGTGTGCCATGTAGATATCGGAGTTCCAAATTTTTCCTACTGGAGAATGATATACCATCTAGGGCTTGGCATCCCACAAAAGATTGTTGGCTCGGGGGTTTGAACGACAAAGGTCAGAGCCCTTCCTCTCCTTTCTGCGCAAGGGGCATTGCCCCTCTTGCCTTCACCTGTCCGATGAGGCATCCTTGACTCAGGTATCCAATGACCGGATTCATCTTTGGATGTCTAGACCAATTTTGACAGGTTGCTGATGTACAAGTCCGGTAAGCCGGACTTCTTGGTTCATCGCCAGTTTCACAATTCGGCTGTGTAGGGCGTCCATATCCTCCGGACGGGTCAAGTTGAAGATAGCATTTCTTCCTTCTTGCTAGAGGACCTAGCGTATGAAGATGAACTCTCCCATCAAGAACAACGATAGTTTGACCAGGCACCGGTTGATCCCTGGGCACAGGTGCTAGGATCCATAGGGGCTTCTTGTATAGATGCCGCGGAAGTTGTAAACCTGGGCTCTGAATCAGTCCGAAAGGAGGTTAAAATTAGTCGACTTCTCCTAGAAGAACACCAACAACCATTGATTAAGCTATTATAGGAATTTGTGGAGGTCTTCACATGGGGGTATGAGGACATGCCAGGTTTGGATGAGCAAATTGCAGTTCATTGACTCCCCCTTAAGCTAGGAGTTTGTCTTGTCAAACAGAAGCCTACATGCAAGAGATAGGAATGGGCACAGAAATTGAAAGATGAGGTCTAGAAGCAGCTCGATGTGAATTTCCTCCAGCCGGTCTTCTATCCAGAGTGGGTGGCCAATATGGTGCCTGTACCTAAGAAAAATGGTCAGGTGCGCATGTGCATAGATTACAGGGACCTCAACAAAGCAAGTCCCAAGGATGACTTTCCCTTGCCCCACATAGATATCGTGGTGGATCACGTGGCCAAGCATAAAGTTTATTTGTGCATGGATAGGTTTTCAGGGTATAATCAAATCCTAATGGCCAAGGAAGATAAAGAGAAAACTACCTTTACAACCCCTTGGGGAGTCTTCTATTACAGGGTGATGCCATTTGGGCTAAAGAATGCAAGAGCAACCTACCAACGGGCCATGACCACCCTTTCCATGATCTGATGCATAGGGAAGTCGAGGTCTGTGTGGATGATATGGTGGTGAAGGATAAGTCCTATAATCAACACCTCATACACCTCAGGAAGTTTTTTGTCCGTTTACAGAAGTATAAGCTTAGACTCAATCCCTCCAAGTCCACTTTCAGAGCTTCATCCAGCAAGCTCCTTAGGTTTATCATCAGTGAATGGGGGATTGAAGTAGATCTGGACAAGGCGAATGCGATCTTAGAGATGCCACCGCCGCAAACTGAGAAGGAAGTTAGAAGCTTGTCGAGTAGACTGTAGTACATAGGCAGGTTCATTTCAAAGTTGATGCCTACTTGCGAGTCATTGCTGAAGTTGTTGAAGAAAAATGCAGTCTTTGAAAGGTCAGACCGTTGTCAACAAGCCTTTGACCAGATTAAGATGCAGTTGGCCAAGCCACTCGTCCTAGTGCCACCCTCTCAAGGCCAGCCTTTGTTCCTTTACCTCTCAGTCGCCCCTATAGCGATGGGTGTAGTTTTGGAATAGCATGATCCCACTAGGAAGGTAGAACAGGCGATTTATTACCTTAGTAAGAAATTCACAGAAGTGGAGGAGAGATATACATTGATCAAAAAGTATTGTCTCTCCTTAGTCTAGATTGTGAAAAAATTAAGGCATTACTTGATCGTCTATCTGGTCTTACCTACATAGTAGACACGACCCTATCCGATACTTATTTGAACAACCAGCATTGGTGGGTAGGTGTGTGAAGTGGCAACTGTTGCTGGTCGAGTTCGACATCAAGTACATTTCACAGAAGTCCATGAAAGCCCAGGCTGTAGCAGATCAGCTAGTGGAAAACCCCTTGCCTCATCATAAGTTCTTGGGGGACTTTTTCCCAGATGAACTGGTATTTAGTATTAGATTACCGGATGATGATCCGAAAGCCACCAGCTCCCACTACCTGTTCTTTGACAGTGCCGTCAACAAGAAGGGGATTGGAATTGGAATTGTTCTTGTGGATCCTCAAGGATAGATGTTGCCGGTGTCCCAAAGGTTGCTATTTGAATGCACCCACAATGAGGCGGAATACGAAGTTGGCATCTTGGAGTTGCATTTAGCATTGGATCGGTAAATCACTCATCTTCGAGTTTATGGTGACACCATGTTGGTGATCTCTCAAACCCTTAATCAATGGAAAACCAGAGATCCTAAGCTGCAACCGTACTAGGAATTGACATTAAATCTAGCAGCTCAATTTCGATCCATCCACTTCCAGCACGTCGGTTGTAGGTATAACGCCTACGCAGACGCTTTAGCCGTGTTGGCATCATGGGTAGACATGTCGAAAATAGACGAGCTCCTATTAGAAGTGAGCACCCTCGCAAGACTTGCTCACGACAACCCTCTACTGCTACTCATGACTGGAACCCAAAAAAAAGACCGAAACCCCAGCAGCATACAAGAGATCTCCGAGGTGGAACCCTCTGAAGACAACTGGGCTTTGCCACATACAGAGGAACCTTGGTTTCAAGATATCCAAGTGTTCTTGGAAATCGGTGATTTCCTACCAGAAGCCACCATGCGGGATTGGCGTACTCTCAACAGATTGGCGGTTGGATATGTCATGGGCGAAGGGATCCTTTATAAGCGGTCTTACAACTAGACTTTACTAAGGTGTGTGGACCAAGCTGAGTCACGCACTCTCCTGAAGGAGTTGCATGTTGGTTTATGTGGGCCTCATATGAATTGTGTACTCCTCGCAAAGAAAATTATGCTTCAAGGATATTTTTGGAGCACTATGGAGGCGGACTGCACTACTTATGTCAGGAAGTATCACAGATGCCAAGTCCATGGGAACTTAATCCATAGTCCCCCAAGGGAACTTTATAATATGGCAGCCCCCTGGCCTTTCTCTATGTGGGCTCTTGATGTGGTAGGGGAAATTAAACCAATAGCATCCAATGGTCATCGTTATATATTGGTGGCCATTGATTATTTTACTAAGTGGGTGGAGGCGGCATCCTTTAAGACAGTAATGACCCAAGCCACCCTCAAGTTTATCAAAAATCACATCGTGACAAAATATGGGGTCTGTTGCAAAGTCGTGACAGACAATGGGGCCAACTTTGTGGCCAAGCAGATAATGAATTATCTCCAGCAGTGTGTTGACCCCCATGTTTGAACAAAAGAGTCGGGGAAACAGCCGTCTAGCCATCGGCAGGCCGGTTCAAGGAATCGGTCGCCAGCTCCCCCAACCCCCCATTGGAGCAATGGGGTGGGGGAAATAGCCGGCTAGCCGCTGGCACGCCGGTTCAAGGAATCAGTTGCTGGCTCCCCCCGACCCCCCATTGGAGCAATGGGGTGGGGGAAATAGCCGGTTAGCCACCGGTAGGCCGGTTCAAGGAACTGGTCGCTGGCTCCCCCTGACCCCCCATTGGCGCAAAGGGGTGGGGGAAACAACCGGCTAGCCGCTGACATGCTGGTTCAAGGAACCGCTCACCGGCTCCCTCGACCCCCCATTGGCACAATGGGGTGGGGGAAATAGCCAGCTAGCCATTGGCAGGGCGGTTCAAGGAACCGGTCGTCGGCTCCCCCGAACCCACATTGACGCAAATGGATGGGGGAGAGTAGCCGGCTGGCTACCGGCAAGCCGGTTCCTCAAAAACCCATTTTGGCCAACATGTTCCCCTTTCTTAAGATAGTTGGGTAGAACTAACAGGCATTCGCCTGCCACGTAATGACTATCGGGTAACTACGCAGAAAGGAAATGCAAATCAATTAGGGAAATACGACGAGATTTAATCACTTAAATCTCGCAATCAATCAATTACGCGGTCCACGTAATCAAACCAAGATTCGCGCCACCGTCCATCTTCGGGTCCCCCAAAAGAAGGAAGGTGACCCCTTATAAAAGAGGGCTCCCCCCTCCCAAAAACGCAAGCTTCCACCTCTCGGAGAAACCATCGTACGGACGCGGGAGACGCTCGGTGCACTTTCGGCCCTCGGAGGAAATGCCGGCTTAGAAGTTCTAAAGAAGGAGAGACGCTCGAAGCCCCGATGCCTTCTCACCGCACCGGAGTGAGAGCTTTCGACCCCCCACCGACGACTCCCTACAGGTAAGTCCCTCCGTCCTCGACGTTTTACGTATGTTTTCATGATGTATTTTTCGAGCCACGACCACGTAACACCTTCCACATGCATGGGAGAGGTCAGAGGATGGACCTGGGTATCATTCCTTCAGAAATACGTTTGGAGGTACCGGTGGCCGTCCTCCTGGCCGGGTGAATTCACCCAGCATGGTCGATTTCTGTTCGATCGCGACCCTCTCATCGGATTTGTTTTACGTGGAAACTCAGAGTTTCCCAACAGGTTTTACGCTTTTATTATTATTATTATCCGATCACCATTTTTCGGAGGCGTAAGTCTACCCTCCCGATGCCTCGAAAAAATTTCCAGGATGACGCCTCTGGAATGCATCCTTGCCGGCGGCGGCCGTCGAGGTGTACGAGAAGTACAACCCGACGGTTTCCATTTTCTGGGAGGCATAAGTCTACCCTCCTGATGCCCTAGAAAGATTTCCGAGATGACACCTCCGACATGCGTCCTTGCCGACGGCGGTCGTCAGGGTGCACGAGAAGTATAACCCGATGGTTTCCATTTTTCGGGAGGCGTAAGTCTACCCTCCTAGTGCCCCAGAAAGATTTCCGAGATGACGCCTCCGGCATGCATCCTTGCCAGCAACGGCCGTCTAGTTGTATGAGAAGTACAACCTGACGGTTCCCATTTTCCGGGAGGCGTAAGTCTACCCTCTCGACGCCCCAAAAACATTTCTGGGATGACGCCATCGGCATGCATCCTTGCTGGTGGCGGCCGTCCGGGTGTACGAGAGGTACAACCTGACGGTTCCCATTTTTCGGGAGGTGTAAGTCTACCCTCCCGATGCCCCGGAAAGATTTCCAGGATAACACCTTCGGCATGCATCCTTGTTGGCAGTGGCGGTTTGGGTGTATGAGAGGTACAACTCGACGGTTCCCTTTTTCTGGGAGGCGTAAGTCTACCCTCCCGACGCCCCAGAAAGGTTTCCGGGATGACGCCTCCGGCATGCATCCTTGTCGGCGGTGGCCGTCCAAGTGTACAAGAACTACGACCCGACGGTTCCCATTTTTCGGGAGGTGTAAGTCTACCCTCTCGATGCCCCGAAAACATTTCTAGGATGACGACTCCGGCATAAATCCTTGCCGGCGGTGGCTGTCTAGGTGTACGAGAGGTACAATCCGATGGTTCCCATTTTCTAGGATGCGTAAGTCTACCCTCCCGATGCCTTAGAAAGATTTTCGGGATGATGCCTTCGGCATTCACCCCATTGGCATAGTTGGTTCGGGGAAGCAGCCGACCGGCCATCGGCAAGCCAGCACAAACGACTGGTAGTCGGGTCCCCGAAAACCCAATTTTTGGTGAATGGTTTGGGGAACTAGCCGGTCCGTCACCGGCGAACCGGTATAACAAACGGCCAGTAGCCGGTCCCTATTCTCTGGGAAATGTAAGTCTACATTCCCGATGCCCCGGAAAGATTTCCTGGATGACGTCTCCGGCATGCATCTTTGCTGGCGGCAGCCGTTCAGGTTTACAAACATACGACATAACAGTTTCTAATTTTCAAAGAAGTGAAGATGCCCTATCGGGATAAGACCACCGGCATGCACCCCGGCCAAGTGGTAATGTAAGTTCTCACTTCCGGTCAAAGAGGGGGGGACATAACGCAGTAGCTGGTACATTTAGCTGGCTGTCTGGTGGTCCAATCGGCCACCTCACCCGACTTTCAATTCTTCTGCTGAGAGGTCCGAAACGGTGACCTTTGTGTCTTTCTCTCCCCCATTTATTGCCAGATCTGGTATGAATCCCCTTTTTGTTCGATTCTCGTTTATTTTACCAGAAGGGATGAAGTTATCCCACCCGATGCTTTGGAAGGTTTTCCAGGATGAGGCCATAGGTGGCTGGGCTAACTGATGTGGTTTTCTGTTTTAGAGCCGGAGAGAGGTCGGGAATGCCCAGACTGTCTAGGGGTGCGTAACACCTTCCCCAATAGTACCCTGAGCCCCGTATCTAGTTCTCTTGTGTTACACAATTTTACGTGATTCCCGTGGTTTTATTGTTACGATGGCGGTAGGACACTTTCCCATCAGGTTTTCCTTGTTTTCTACACAAAAATAAGGTGGCGACTCCGTTAAACGAGCCATCCACCCCATGTGGTGATGTGCTCACACAAACACCTTTCAATTCTTTGTAGCTCGGCCCATCCACCGGCGGGGACGGTGGAAACCCATGGGCTTCTGGGTGATAGCCAGATGAAAGATAGGGTACAGATTTTTGGTGACTCCACTAGGGAGACTCACTGCGTTTTATCGATTAAGTGACTCAAACTCTTGCTTGTACGGCTCTTTTATAGTCAGTCTTTTATTTTTCCGTTAGGATTTTTAACATGTCACATTTCTAAGCGAAGTCGCTTCCAAATGCATTGAACCATATCACCCTTCTTTTGGTATCCCTACAGATCTTTACGGACCCCTGCGGTTCTCCGAGCACCGTCTCTTCACGGACCGCTGCCTTATCGGTTTTGGACCCCATTGGCTCCCCCTGTCCTGACTCGCTCACAAGCAAGAGCCATGGCCATCGGTTCTGCTGCGGCTTCCGGATCATGCCCTTCCATCACCACGGCAACTTCTGTCTCACTGTCCATGGTCTTCGGCCCGTCGTTGCCTGTCGTCACTCGGACAAACTTCACCTGGCCGATCATCGTGCTTGCTGGAGCCACGGACCAACCAAGGGCATTCGACAATGCCACGGTACATCCTGCGCCGCCCGCTTTTCCAGCCACTGAAATTGAAGGCAACAGGTCGGCTCCCACATGGAGCACTGGCTCATCCTACCAGCCGCCCTCAAACACCGAGGGCCTAGGAGGGGCTGAGGCCTTCCTGCCGCCTCGACCGGGACACTTCGTATAGACTCTCCTTGCTCACAGTTGGGATGATACCAACAGCAACGGATTGGTTTAGTAATCCCCCCCAGGTCGAACATCTGCATCCCGAAAAGGCTGTACGCTGAAGAATACGACATTATCAAGACTCCTGCCATCAGCCAACCTGACCCGCAGCCACTCCAGCTGGCAGCCTGACCTGCATGGACAACTACTACAGAGGATAGCAGAACTAGAAGCGTCCTTCCAAAGCATGAAGTTCGGCCCGTCGGAACCGTCCTGTGCCTTCCAAAACCTCTGTTTCTACCTCGAAGTGACGCTCCCTCTCGATTTCAAGTTGCCCGAACTGGTTAAATACAATGGGCACGGGCATCCTCGCACGCGCCTCCAGGCCTTCTGCGGAGACATGGTGGCACTGCAACACGAGGAGAAGCTCCTCATCCGACTGTTTCAGAAATCTCTCCAAGGACCTGCGCTTTCCTGGTACATGTCCTTAGACTTAACAAAAATCTACACCTGGGAACAGCTGGCGTACATGTTCCAGGAATAGTACGCGTATAACTTAGACCTGGCACAAAAGTTGGAAGATCTCCGTGAGAACCAGCCGTTCAGTGGCTATGTCGGTAGGTGGCGGGCCCTGGCGTCCCAAATCCGGGACAAACCTACGGAAGAAGACTCTCTAGACATAATTGTGCAAGGTGCTCAACCATCACTGGTAGCCCTTCTATGCATCCAGTCATACTCAACTTTCTCCAAGTTGATCAAAGTTGGTTGCCGCCTAGAAGGATTCTTGAAGTCAGGGAGATTCTCAGCTCTTCCATTCGGAGCCAACCACGTAGGAAACATACGTCCTCGACCACCGGCCACAGGCGACAACATGGGGAACAACCGCGGCCCCCGGAGGAATGACAACATCCGTCCGTCTCCCGTGACCTTTGTGGCAGCAGCACCACCACCATACCAACCACAACAGGTGTAAGCCCCGACCCAGGAGTATCATCCACCGGTGATCACCCCGGTTCAGTAGCCGGTCTACACCACCCGAGCAGCCCTGAACCAACAACCTTGGAGGCCCAAGGCTCCACACCCGGCAGCCGCGTCCAATCCACCGGCTCACCGGTAGTGGCAGGTGATGTCCCCAACAACTTCTCATCAAAGAAACCAGGAACAAAGTGGAGATCGCACAGGTGTTAACCAGCAACGCCCCAGTCAGCAACAACGTGAATTGCACCGGTCGCCCCCGCAGCCGCAGCAGCCGTGCATAATGGATACATGCCACTTTCTGAACCACTGAGCCAGGTATTCCGCCGGGCCGAAGTGCTGCTCACGCTCCCCCCCATCAAGCTGCCTCTAGCTGTTCTTCCTGCTTGGTACAATTCGCAGCAGTACTGCTGAATATGTCTTGAATCTTATTATGTTTGTAAGGGCATTTTTGTCATGGATGATTAGCCACTATATAAGGCCATCCAAATGCCCAAAAGGGATTTAGGGTTTTTGTGAGAGATCATTTTTGTAACAAGAGAAGCTTTGTGTGAGGAGGCCGAGCCAACCCTTGGTGTGTCGGCCATCCCATTCTTCCGTTTCCCTTTCTCTTGTAATCCACCATTTGAAGATAGTGAAGAACACAAGGAGAGACACCCGTGGATGTACCCAAGTTGGGGAACCACATAAATCTCATTTGCATTTGTGATTTGGGCGTTTGGGCGTGCTTGGAACCCTAGCTGCGCGTCCAAGCCGTCGCCAGCCGTGATTTCGACTTTCCTTCGTGTTTTCTCCCTCCTACACGTGCTAATCTCATTCGAATCCATTGTGCTTGGATACCTCTAGAAGTAACAAGTGGTATTAGAGGTTGTTCAAGGAGTTTTGGCCATGTATTCACCCGTGGGAGGAGTTGGCACAGGGAGGCGCAAATCTGCCACCGCCGTCGTGCCAGCGTGACATCCGAGGAGGCCAACTCGTGCGCTTGGTATTCCACTTGCTGGAATACGTCTGTAAGCCCCTCTGATCCTTCCTCATATTGTGCTGTGTTTGTGGAAGCAATTTGGGGATTTTTCGAGGAACGTAGAAAGAGATATCGTCCTTGTCATTTTTTTGTTGAAAATCAGCAACTTTCCTTTTTTGGGCTCACTTGTGGCTTGAATCCATTTGAATTTTTGGTGGAAGTTTTTCTTGTTGAATACTTGCTTCATTTGTGTTCGTGTGTGCTTGTGGAATATCCCACTTGAAATCATGTCTACTCCTGGAATGAAGATTGATAAATTCAGTGGGAAAAATGGCTTTAGTCTGTGGCAAATTAATATGAGAGCGTTACTGAAACAGCAAGGCATTTGGGCTCCATTGAATAAGGAGTCAGAAATCTTGATAAGAACTCCACAGAATATGCTCAACAGGAGGAAAAAGCACATTCTACCATTTTTCTTTGCCTGTCAGATGAAGTGATAATCGAAGTTGCTAATGAGAGTACATCTTTGGGACTGTGGTAGAAACTGGAGTCACTCTATATGACCAAGTCATTGACAAACAAACTACTTTTGAAACAAAGATTGTTTTCTATGAAGATGAAGGAGGGTACACCACTAAAACAGCATTTAGATCAGCTAAATGCACTTCTCATGGAGTTGAGAAACATAGGTGTTACCATTGAAGATGAGGATGCTGCGCTCATTCTCTTATGTTCTTTGCCTTTGTCATTTGAGAATTTTGTGTAGTCTTGTGTTGTTGGTAGGGATTCTATTACCCTGGAGGAGGTGAGATCTAGCCTCCATTCGAGAGAGCTAAGGCATATGGTACAGCATGGTACAGGTGAAGCCAGTGGCTCAGGTTTGTCAGTATATCAACAGGAAATTAGAGGAAGAAGCCAGAAATAATTCAATAACAAGGGAAAAGGCAGAAGCAAATCCAAGGGTAAGTATTCTAAAGATACTTGCAACTATTGCAAAGAAAAGGGCCACTAGAAGGCCAATTGTCCCAAGTTGAAAGGTAAAGGGAAAGTAGTTGTTGCAGA
>JAMKPZ010001894.1:0-28947 GCA_024699675.1 Amphibolis antarctica
AGCACCAATTCCACCTCCGGATCCGCCTCCAACACCACCTCCCGATCCACCACCGCCCCCAACACCACCTCCTGCACCACCTCCTACTCCACCTCCTACACCACCTCCCGACCCACCGCCGCCTCCAACACCACCTCCGGATCCGCCCGATCCACCACCACCCCCAACACCACCTCCTGCACCACCTCCTACTCCACCACCACCCCCAACACCACCTCCCAACCCACCGCCACCGCCAGCACCAATTCCACCTCCGGATCCGCCTCCAACACCACCTCCCGATCCACCACCGCCCCCAACACCACTTCCTGCACCACCTCCTACACCACCACCGCCTCCAACACCCCCTCCCGACCCACCACCGCTTCCAACACCCCCTCCAGACCCACCACCGCCCCCAACACCAATTCCACCTCCGGATCCGCCTCCAACACCACCTCCTGCACCACCTCCTACACCACCACCGCCCCCAACACCACCGCCACCCCCAATACCACCTCCCGACCCACCACCGCCTCCTACTCCACCACCACCACCACCTCCAACACCACCACCTGACCCGCCACCACCTCCTCCTCCTCCGCTTCCACAACCGTCATCACATCCACCACCACCACCTCCTCCACCTCCTCCAATTGTAATGCCCAATCCCACATCTCCCCCCACAGCAATGCCCGCCAGTAATCTAGCAGAAGCCAGGGAACTGAGACCAATGAGAAGAAGAAATAGGAGACCAATGCTCCCTACACGAGTCATTATTGCAGTGTAGAGAAGACTGGACGATTGACGGGGGAGGAGATGAGCTGGCCTATTTATAGCGTTTGCATGCCTGGACGCCCCGAACTTGCTTCGCGGATCGACTGCTTGCTGCGTAATTAATAAATTAATATGCGGACATGTCAGAGATGGACTTCACTTTCAACTCCAGTTGTTAGCGCTTCTAACTTTTTGGTTCTGCATGGACGTAGGATTGGTTCTGCATGGACGTAGGACGTCACGTGGAAACCACATTGAGTCCTTGACGGTGGTACCAGGAGATTACGTAATTAATTCATTATTCGCCGTACCGTGTCGACCTTGCATCCGGGCCCACGAGGATTATTAATAGTTTGTTACTTAATTGAGTCGAGAATATTCTATATTTGATTGTTTGTTACGTAATTAACGGTTTTTTACTTAGATGAAAAACTTTTAGTTAATTTTAAGAGTTAAATAAAGTTAAAATTACATAATAATTAAGGTGATAAAAATTTATATATTGAAGTTTACATAGTAATAATAACATTGAAAGTTTGTATGAAGTTAAAGTTAAAATTAAACTAAACAAAGCCTTAATCATATTACGACTATAATGTCATTAGAGGGTTCTTTGTGTTTAAAAAGATGATAGAAAAAGAAATCATGAGAATTTAAGAATTAACCAAAAAATAGAAATGACAGGATTCATTGAAAAATTATAAAATAATTATGGTATTTGTGCATGAATAGGAAATAACAAAAATTTAAAATTCATGTATTTGTGTTTAAGGTGTACACATGATTAAATTCTAATTCAAATATAAATATTTGAGTATTGTAAAATTAATAAATACTCATAAAAATTTGCTGCAATTGAATAATATTAATGAAAAAATAAATTAATCACAATATTCATCAATGCAACCTTCAATGGAGGATGGTTGGTATTGTATATTCATGCATAACCATTATCCACATAGCAAAATCTGTAGATTTCAGAAAAACATCTATTCTATGTTTTCGATAAGAGTAATTACCCCTATCAAATAGAGGTGGCCTGTGTACACTCTTTCCTTCAATCGAGTATGATCTAGAAGCTATTTAATCTTGAGATTTTTAAGTCTTAAATGAGATTAACAAGGCTCTGATACAAGTTATTAGGATTGAATGACTTCACTAAAAGGGGGTGAATAGTGAATCACACATTTTTAATGTGAAAAACATAAAATAAAATAGACAAGTTTTTTTATAATTATTCACCCCAAAATAGGGCTAGTCCACTTCCCAAGGCCAACCCTTGAGAGTTTTCACTATCTCCATGAGTGTTTTATAGGTTCACACCTTAACCTTTACATCTCTTTCCTTTCCTAGGCTTAGCAAAGGAAAAACCCTTACACTTTTGTTTTTCAGACTCAATAAAGAAACCTACCTAACCCCTGCAAAAACACTCTTTTGTAGTACCTCACCACAACTTAGTGAGAAAGCTTTTGCAAAACCTAACACACCATGTAACACTAAGTGAGATTCAAAAAATTCAAACACAAACACAAGAAATCTCATAAAACACTCACACAACAAGAGCATAGGAAAAGCACACGAAAATCCTTCAGCAAAAGCTCTACTTTCTTCTCTTTGCTTTGCATTCCCTTTAATAAAGATTGACTTGCCAAAAATAAAATATTGCCTTTCATTTTTGTCAAGACCTAATTTTTTAAATCTTTGATTTCAATTTTAAATGCTTGCTCTTCTTGTTTCCAATCCTCATATTTTTAGAAATCTTCATTCATTTGTTTCTGCAATAGTTTGCTAAAATTCAAGCAATTAAAGATTCTATATCATGTAGAAAACATTAACAGATAAGTGAAAATTTCTAAGATTTTTGACGGAATTTCTGTTTTCATATAGAAGTTCCTATAAAATCTAGTGGAAATTCCTCTAGGCAATTAAACTTAAGATTGTATAACTTTTTAATGTAAATGGAAAATCCGTCTTAACAGATTGGAACATCTATTCAATTTTCCTTGCATCACAAGATGACAAGTCATAAAGGAATGTCTGTCTTAGAGAGTTGAAGCATTCACTCACTAAAACACATAACTATTAAGCATATTATTAGAACATAGGATTATTCGTCAATTAATGTCAAATTATCCATCCAAATAACAAAAAAGTTAAGAGAATAATTCAAAATAAAATAGTAATGAAATATTTGTCAAGTAATGACGGAACATTCGTTTAAATAACAGATTAAAAAGAGAGACTATTAGAATGTCCATCTAAATATAATGGAACATCCAATGAACCTTAGAAAGACTTACTAAAGAAAACTATCCTAATGGAATATCCATCAAAATGAGATGGAACATCCATTGAGTCTTCATTCTTCAGTGCCTTCAGTTCCTAAGTATGAACAGAACATCCAATAAATGATTCTGAAACATCCATTGCAATGAAACCTGTAGAAAATTATACTTATAATAAAAATAGTAATTTGTCATATCGATTATTCCTAATGATATAACATTTTAGCATTTCAGTATATTTTGGTATAACGATTTGGAAATTCAATATAACAATTTATAAACTTGCAGAAGAATTACTTAGCATCATCAAAACTTACCTTCCTTAATAATTATCAATATTTAGGAGGTGTAATGGCTCACATTTAGGGGGAGCTATTACACAAAAAAAGATATTCAGATAATTATGAGAATGGCATGTTTAAATTATGATTGAAATTATTATATGAAGTTAAGTCATTGAAATAATAATTATATATGATCTTGGATCCTACATAGGAAAAAGTTGATTTATTTTGATCTTATAATTATTCTATTGGAGATTGATTGATACGTTAATATATGCGTATAATGATAATGGATCAAAATTCTAGTTAAGAAAATTGTAGGATACAATTTAGCGAAATTTTGGAAGAGTTATATGGATATTTGATATTTGATTCTTGAATTTTAATGAAATTCAAATTTAGCAAGAATGTATTGTTTGAATGATATTACTTGCAAAAGGTATGAATTATTAATTTTAATTTTTTTAAAAAAAAACTAGGAAATTCAATACAACGAATTTGAAAATCATTGTAATGATTTAGCATAGACAATCTATCATTATATGTTGGTATAACATTCTAAAAATTATAAATGAAAAATTGAAGCTAAGAATTTTGTTATAACGAAATTACATTTTCATTATAACGATTTGGGACTTAGAAAAAAATCCAAGACCGAGTGTAAGGTGGATTTTTCTTAGGGTGTCTATAACTAGTTGAAACAGACATTTTTGGTATAATGACATAGAGGAGGACTTAGAGATGTAGAATTTTGAATTAGAAAATTTAAAGAATCCATGAGCAATGCAACCAAAGACAGTAGAATGGGCACCAGAAGAAGAGACAGAATTGATTAATTTGGCTCTAAACTCAGACAAAAAGGAAGTCAAAATTAGTAGCAAGATCCCTAATGAGCACAAGTTAAAGATTATTGAATTATTGAAAGAATTTTTAGTTGTATTTGCATGAAGTTATGAGAACATGGATGACCTAGATGAAGAGGTAGCTGTCCATAGGCTACCATTAAAGTTAGATTATAGATTAGTGAAGTAGAAGCTTAGAAGGATCTGTCTAGAATGAACTTGAAAATTAAAGGAGGAGGTTGACAAACAATTCAGCATCAATTTCCTTGAAGAGGTGAAATATTCAAAGTGGTAAGCCAATATTGTTCCTATCCTAAAGAATGATGGTAGGGTCAAAATGTGTATTAATTATAGGGACTTGAACAAAGCCAATCCAAAACATGATTTCCCTCTACAACATGTTAATATTATTGTGGATCATGCAACCTGGTATAAAGTTTAGTCTTTCATGGACGAATTTTCAGGATACAATTAGATCAAAATGCATGACAAAGGAAGATAAAGAGAAGACAACTTTTATAACTCCATGGGGGACCTTTTGCTATAGGGTCATGTCATTTGGCTTGAAGAATGCAGGTGCAACATATGAAAGGGCAATGACTACTCTCTTTCATGATATGATACATAAAGAGGTGGATGTTTATGTAAATGACATGATTGTCAAAGCCCAAAGCCACCAAGAGCATTTACAAAACCTATAGAAATTGTTTGACAAACTGAGGTAGCAGAAGTTCAAGTTAAATTCCAATAAATGTCTTTTTGGTGTTGCTACTAGGAAGCTCTTGGGCTTTGTGGTCAATGAGAGCGATATTGAATTAGACCCTAGAAAAGCCAAGGCAATCATCAATATGCCTCCACCTCAGACTGAAAAAGAAATAAGAGGGCTACTTAGCAAATTGTAATATATTAGTAGATTCATTTCAAAGCTCACTCCTATTTATGAGCCTATGTTCAAATTATTGAAAAAGAATGTTGTAATAGAATGGAATGAAAAATGTCAAGCCCAATTTGACAAAATCAAATCATTGTTGTCCAGACCGCCAATTTTGGTGCCAACCACACCTGGAACTCCCCTGTTCCTCTACATCTCAATTTTCCCATCTTCCATGGGTGCAGTTTTGGGATAGTACAATGAGATAGAGAGAAAGGAACAAGCCATTTATTTCTTGAGCAGAAAATTCACTAACTGTGAGAAGAGGTATTCAATTATTAAGAAGTATTGCCTCTCCCTAGTTTGGGTAGCCAATAAATTAAAACATTACATGATGGCATATCCTAGTATTCTGTTTAGTAGGCATCATCCTTTGAAATATTTGTTAGAGAAGACATTTCTAGTGGGTAGATGTGTCAAGTGGCAGATGATGTTAGTAGAAATTGATATTACATTTGTATCACAAAAATCAATAAAAGCCCAAGCAATGACATATCAGTTGGCAGAAAACCCAATTGAAGACTTCTAGTTATTAGAGGACAGCTTTTTAGATGATGATATTATGGTTGTGATAGAGGGACAACAAGAAGAAGAGCCAAAACATATCCTACACTTTGATGGAGTAGCCAATCACAAGGGACATGGAGGTTGGGTAATTTTAGTAGACCCTTAGCAACATATGACTCTTGTCTCAAAAAAACTTTTATTGTACAGTTGAAGGTATATGGAGACACTATATTGGTCATTTACTAAATCAATGGACAATGGAAGACTAAAACTCATAAGCCAATCCCTTATTTGAAAATGGTTCAACAAATAATGAAACAATTTTAGTCCATCACCTTCCATCATGTCAAGAGGTAGAAAAATGTTTATGCAAATGCCTTGGCAGTGTTAACTTCATGGATAAAATTTTCTTTGGATCAGGATATGAGTGTGTTAAGTATAAAATCCATCCTTACAGTTGTGTTTTGATGATGTCAAATATCTAGTAATGAATGTGTGTATTGTGTTAAGTTTGGCACTTGAAGATTGAAGACTTGTTGCTACACTTTGTCTTGGAGAAGGACTTGAAGAAATAAGCCAATTGAAGATTGAAGACCTTTTGAAGTTTTTGGAACATGAAGCCATGTGTGTGTGCTTATTTGTTTTCACGTGTCTTTCTTATTTCACTTAGTTTAAGGACATCCCTATTACTTCACAGCATGGAATATCCATTTTCAACTTCTCCCACTTGTTACCCCTCCTTCTGCCAAGAAGAGGTCAGAGCTATTTAAAGAGAGCAATAGGGACATGGGACTCAGGAATCAAGTTGAGAGTTAAAGTTGAAATCAGAGTCGCCACCTTGTTTTTACTAAAAAAAGGGAAAACATGGAGAGGAAAATAGAGGTCTCAATGGGCCGTGTCGAGCAAGCCTGGCCCATAAAGTTAAGGTCCAATTAAGCTATCTAGTCGGGTTGGGCTGGGCTAAAATTTAAAATTTACAAATCATCAACCTGACTTGGCTAGTGGGCTTGAACTTGATCGGGTTGGTCCTGGCCCAATTGACATTAGGCTCGATCGGGTTGGGTCAAGGTAGGCTTGCCAGGCTGTAGGCAGTGTTACCTCGCCACTAACACTTGTAATTTTTTTCTTATATAAATTGTGTGTGAAATAATTTTAATTCACTGCAAGTGCAAGAGTTCAGATGTAATTAGTGTGCAAGTATGGGTTTGTCCATAGGGATTAGTTTTTTCTTGGTGTTTAGCTGAATTGGTGACTTCAATTAAGTGAAACAATTGATTAAATATCTTATAAGCAATGTCACAGTTGCCTTATTCCAATTAACCGCTAGGATGGTCTTTAAATACCAATTGTGTTATGGTTTCTAGAGGATTTTACTTCTAAATATTTAATTCTTCTTAAGCTTTAATATTATACACTTCAGTTTGCATAAAATTTAACATTCTACACAGAAGAAGCACTTAACCCTCGAGGTAGCTAGTGGGTAAACGTCTCTACCCTCGAACTTACACGTGGGTTGCGCAATAATTGTGAGTTTCAGATGTAAAAATAGCATGATTCAAATTGGCTAGAACTTCTAAGAGTTGAATGATTATATTTTCAATCTTTTTATATATTTCAAAACACAACACACAATACAATGCAAGAAACACAATACAAACAACTTGTAAAAGTAAAAATGCAACATTCAACATTACAGCAAATATAAAAATATAGTCTAATTACCGTAGCTAAGTTGATAAAGTGTGTGACTATAGATTTGAGTGTAGTTGTAAAAATGTAAAGTAAAATAAAGAAAATAAAAATGTGATAAAAGTGCTTCACTGTAATTCCTCCCTTCGAAACTTGCTTAGGCTGGGAACTTCTCTTTGTCTTTACTTCCGATCCACCAGGTCGTCAATCTAGCAGACCTTCCATTCAACCTTGCAGTGAGATTTTGGGGCGTCAATCCACAATTACACCAAGGAATCGAGGAGGAAGCAGCTGATGCCGAGAGTCTCTCCTTCAAGGATACGCTCAAGTCGAGAAAAGAATAGCAAATACACTATGCTAATGGTTGGAGAAGAGGAGGTCATCAATTTCCTCTTGGAAGAGATGAGTGAGTGGAGGGTGGAAGATGGAAAATGCTCTATAAATGGTGGATGAAGGAATAAGAGGGGGGGGTTAGTTTCAAGGCTATGGGACTATTTTATAGATGGGAGGATTGGCAGTTCACGAGCTGGCAGTTAACAAAGGTATGGTGCACGTCCGGACATGTGAGATCATCCCATGCAATCCACTACTTCAGCCTGTCCATCCATGTTCTTCATGGTTGAGCTGCAGTTGAATTAATATTTAATTCTGCTTTGTTACATAATTCCTATAGTTACTTATTGAATTTCCCTGTAAATACTTAAGAAATACCTTTCGTGAAATGCATCATATTACAAGAGAAATAATTCATAACATTTAGATCTTAATTGTAATTGCAATTGCTTTAATATCAATGAAATTCATTGCATAGAACAAATAGGATACAGGTTCGAGGGTAAATTAGTTTACCCTCGTGTAAGTTCTTGGGTAAACTCTTAATGCTCACAGTATGGTTCAAGGGTAAATAGCTTAACCCACAGACTTGCATTTAAGCATAAATCATGACTTTTTCTCGATATATTAATCATTCTATTAGCAATCTAAAGAGTCAAATGTCAATCATTCATTCTTTTCTCAATAGGTAATAAACATAAACATAATTAATAACTCAAAACGTAATTCATGCACCATTAAAGTGAATAATCATGCATACTGCCCAAAAGTATAGTTAACCTTGTAATAATCATAATTCAATGCAGAATGCAAATAAAACTCATTAAAACATATGAATTAATATCAATAAAATTTACACTTTTGAGTCTAAACAAATCCCACATACTTAAGTTTTGCTAGTCCCTTAGCAAAATACTAAAATGAAACAAAAAAAAAACTATGAAGGTAATAAAGACTACTAAATAAAACTAACTAAAACTATACTAGGCTACATTCATAAGGAATACGATTACACTTAGTAGGTGTAGTAAGCCTTTAAACCCCTAGGTTACCCTAGTGGTGGAGTTGTGTCTCCGAAGGGTTTTCAATGGATACACACACAAATTCCAAAGAAACAAAAGAAATAAGACATAAGAGAAAGAAAGAAAAGTAGAGAGGCAAGAAACAGAACCAACCCAAGGATCGTTTGAATCACTTGTTGCTAGAACAACTTCAGTGGGATGAGGTGGCTCAGTCTTACAACACTTCCTCTCCTTGCCCTTAAATTGAATAAACTCATTTAAAATGTGAACAAGAAGTCACTTTTTCATGAGAACCATCTGTCTTGTACAAGCAAGAGGAATTCGCACCCCTACTACTATTAATTAGAAATTAAATCATTAAAGCAAGCATACACAATTCACCAACAAAAGAGGGTAATTTGAGATACTCCAATCTTTTCTAAGATATTGGGAAATGCTCTGGCTGGTAGACAAGGGATAAGACAATAACATACCATCACTTAGAATGTTGACTTGTTGATATAGTATCATTTCACTTCATTCTTACATCCCAAATGACTTCAAATATTTCCCTTTTTCTACTCATACTGACATTGATCTCTTAAGTTTTCTAATTCTTTCTCTATAAATATTCCTCATTTTCATTCAATATTTTTCAGTACTTCTCTTTTCTTTTTCTTCTTTTCTTTTCCTTTCTTTTTTCTCTCTTTTTATTTATTTATTTATTTTTAGTAAATGACATAGCATTGCACTTTTAGAACTAATAAATGATCCATAGTCAATTAAGTTCACCTCCTTATATCTCCATAATCTAATTCTCAAATGAACTCCATGGTGCATTAAAGCTCAAACCCTTGCTACCTTCCTTCACATCACCTCTAACTCAGAAAAGTTGGGAGATATCTCAATATAATGCACACCAGAATGGAAAATTTTCATATCATGATTAATTTTTTGGTGGCACTCGGCATAGGTTGTCTCCACTCAAATAGGGTAAAGAGAAAGAAATTGAATCCTCTTTAGAAAATTAGGTGAACAAGGCATTAATTCAAATGAAATAGGAAGACTAAACCCATTGCACAAGTTAATCTAAAATCTATCTCATCTAAGGGCAGTAGGTTATTTGGAATTAGCTTTGGAGATTCTCTCTCAGTATAATAGGGTCTTCCCATTAACTCTAATAGCAACACTTAAAACTCATATTCCTCAAGGTTTGTCCTCGAGAAAAACAAAAAAATATAAAAGATATAAAAGATGCAAAACATTTAAAATTTTGAACATTTTTAAACATTTTTAAACTATTTAAACTGATGAAACATAAAACTGAAATGAAACATAAAATTGAAACATAAACGTTCACCCCATACTTAAACTTTGCATTGTCCTCAATGTAAATAGAAAAGTTCAGTATAAATAGGAAAATTTATAACAACTATAAAATAAAGTGGAATTCTCCTTCATATCAAGCATATGAATGTGATGCATGCTAAATAATGCATTGAACTCAGTATGATAAAGCACTTGAAATGCATGAGTAATGCTATCAAAATTAAATACCAGTGCTATGCATCAATATGATATGTTGAAAAAGAGGTGCTATTTTCTCAAAACAAAAAATAAAAATAGTGCTCCTATAGTGCTAAGCTTGTGGACTTGTAATAGCTCACAAGAAAACTAGGTGGTTTATAAACAGACACCACCAAACTTTAGCTTCGTTAGCTTAAGTCGAGTGGTGTTGCACATCCCTTCCATGAGCTGTATGCCCATCAGGTACATGGGGATTCTGTAAAGATTGGCTTGGAAGAGCACCTTCGTTTCTTAGGTTCAGTGAATTCGATATTTAGTTCAATTGTGTTTCAATTCTTTTAATAGCTTGATCATGTGCTACAATTTGGGGATTCAATTTTAATGTTGAATCTACTTTTTGCAGTAAGCTTGATATTTGTTTCTCAAAAGTCTGATCATGAACAAATTGATTATGATTTACATTTAAAGAACTATTGTTCGTTGCATTTTGTTCAATAAAAGGTTGTCCTACAAATTAAGGTGGTTGTTGGCCTGGATTTTTCCATGAAAAATTAGGATGGTTCCTCCACCAAGTATTATAAGTAGGATTGAAATTTTAGTTGTTACGTTGATTATAGAATAAAGCATTAACATCTTCAGAGTCATTTAAGATAAGACAATCTTCCACAACATGACTTATGGCAAAACAACTTGTACATGTAGGCATGGTAGGCTCAATATTTTGTTTAAGTTGTAACTTACCAATTTTATGTATCAAGCTAGCCATCTTAGCCTCTAAAGCAATATGTGGTTCAACAACACGAACTCCTCCAGGGGTAGGAATTTGTTCCTGACTTACTTTAGCAACACTCTCCCATTAGGTAATTTTTTTGGCTAGATCTTCTAAAAATTTCCAAGCATTTTCTATTCCTTCGTTCAGAAATCCATTTTGACTCAAAGATTCTAAGAGTGTCTTGGTGTGATAATCAATCCCTTCATAAATAGTTCAGATTTGGGTCACTCTCTCTACTCCATGATGTGGGCATTGAGCAAGGAGATCTTGAAATCTTGCAAAATATTTGCAGAAAGTTTCTCTTGGTTTCTGTCTACAATTTAAAATTTCATTTTTCCTTTTAATTGTGACATGCATTAGATAGTATTTTCCTAGATATTCAGAATAGAATTGATTCTATGTGATAATTGAATTTGGTTGTAAACTGTATAACCATCTTTTTGCACTATCTTTTAAAGCAAAAGGCATATAACTCAGTTTAATTACATCAACAGTCATGTTTGGTACTTTCATCATATTACAAACTTCATCTTTTAGGAACCAATAAGCATCTTCTTTTTCAAATCCATGAAATTTTGGTAATTGGTTGATGTAATTAGAATTTAATTCAAATCTATCATTAGGGCATTCAGATAATGTGATACAGGAAGGTTCATCCATTAAATTAGGGTAAAACATACTACCTATTGTTTGTGCGATAGGTTGATCATGCTACGGGGCAGCCATAATTGTTCTTCTTGGAGGTGTTCTAACTAAACCTATGAGATGAATCCCTAGACCAACCTGACATAAATGTAAAAGAAGGTTTACTTGTGTACCGTCATTAGATGAGCTTTAGTTGCCATCTCATATTGTCATTCGATAGGTACATCTATTTACAATAATACTACAATTATAGTAAATGATATACCATTTCAGATTTCTTAAAAGTATGTAACGAAACAACCACAATCATATAGATTTTGAGAATGATACAACAGAGACATTCCAAAGGAAATAAATAGTGCACATGTGTTCAATAAAGGAAAATTTTGAAATAAGCCACGGCTAGGTTCATGGGTAAACTAGTTTACCCTTGAACTAACATGTGGGTAAATAGGAAATATTACACAATATTGCAGAGTATTTGCAAAGAGAATTAACTCGTGAAACTACACTGCAGAAGTAGGCAAAGATAATTGATGAATAAGTTTAGTGCTGTAGCCTCCCTCGAAGAGGTGGATCTTGTAATAATAAAGATCATCCCAAGCATAATAGATAAGAGTGTCTCTATTGATGAAATAGAAACCCTTGATTTTTCCTACAAAAGGAATGTCAGGAGTTCCTTGATTTTCTAGTTGCAATTCAATGTAGACTCGACTCCATTCCGAATTTTGAATGTCCTGTACTTTCCAAATTTCAAATTTCATATCATCATCCCACCATCTAATTAAACTTAGTGATTCAGGTCCTCCATTGTTTCCTCCCAGTATAGCCAACTCAACTAAATCATAGAATGAACTCGACAGTGCTCGCATAGGGTATGGAATGGGTAAGGATGCCGGCGGCGGCTGTTCGGGTGTTTGAACACGTACAACCCAACGGTCCCCGTACATTTTTCCAGGAAATGTAAGTCTACTCTCCCGATGCCCCGGAAAAAGTTTTCGGGTTGACGCCACCGGAAAGGATGCTGGCGGTGGCCGTTTGGGTGTACGAACACGCACAACCCTACGGTCCCCAAACGTTTTTCGGGTAGAGGTGGTTCGGGGAAGCCGGTACAAACAACCGGGCACCGGTTCCCCAAAAAACCATCTTTACACATATAGTTCGGGGAACCAACCGGCTTGCCGCTGGCAAGCTGGTACAAACTACTGGCCACCAGTTCCCCGAAAATCCATCTTTGCACATACAGTTCGGGGAACCAACCTGCTTGCCAGCGGCAAGCCGTTACAAATTACCAGCCCCCGGTTCCCCGAAAACCCCTCTTGGCGTAGATGGTTCGAGGAATCAGCTAGCCTACCTCTGGCGAATCGGTATAAAAACCAGTAGCCAATCTGCGATCTCCGGGAATTGTAAGTCTGCATTCCCGATGCCCCGGAAAGATTTCCAGGATGTTGTCTCCGGCATGCATCCTTGCCGGCCCCGGCCAAGTAACAATGCAAGTTCTCATCTCTAGTACGGGGATAGGACGCGGTAGCCGGTATATCCAACCGGCTGTCCGGTGACCCCGGAAAGATTTTTGGAGAAAGGTCACATGTGGCCAGACTGACTATCGTAGTTTTCCATTTTAGAGCCAGGGAGAGGCCAGGAATGCCCGGGCTGTCTGGGGGTGCCTAACACCTTCCCCAACAATACCCTGAGCCCCGTATCTAGTTCTCTCATGTTACACAATTTTACATGATTCCCGTGGTTTTATCGTTTCGATGGCAGAAGGACACTTTCCCATCCGGTTTTCCTTGTTTTCTACCCAAAAATAAGGTGGTGACTCTGTTCAATGAGCCATCAACCGCACGTGGTGATGCGCTCACACAAACACCTTTCAATTCTCTGTACCTCTGTCCATTTGCCGACCGGGTCGACGGAAACCCATGGGCTTCCGGGTGATAGCCGGATGAAAGAGAGGGTACAAGATGTGTACAGGGATCTCCATCGCTCACTAAAATTCATTAAATCCAAACACTTCATTAAATCAGCACTTAAGCTCAACTCAACACATCTAATAATCATGAAGTAAATGCACAATGTAAGAGTATTAATATGATTGGAAATGACTGCATAATAAAATTTTTGAAGATCTTGTCTACTATAGTTTACCCTCAGACTAAGTTCGAGGGTAAAGGTGTTTACCCTCGGCATTAATTCAAATGAAACAGGACGACTCAACCCATTGCACAAGTTAATCTGAAATGTATCTCATCTAAGGAAATAGGTTATTTGGAATTAACTCTAGAGATTCTCTCTTAGTATAATAGGGTCTTCCCATTAATTCTAATAGAAACACTTGAAACTCATATTCCTCAAGGTTTGTCCTCGAGAAAAACATAAAAATATGTGAAAAATTTAAAATTTTGAACATTTTTAAACTATTTAAATGGATGAAACATAAAGCTAAAATATAAACCTTCCCCCCATACTTAAACTTTGCATTGTCCTCAATGTAAATAGAAAAGTTTAGTATGAATAGGAAAATTTATAACAACTATAAAATAAAGTAAACTTCTCTTTCATATCAAGCATATGAATGTGATGCATGCTAAATAATGCATTGAACTCAATATGATAAAGCATTTGAAATGCATAAGTAATGCTGTCGAAATTAAATACCAATGCTACGCATCAATAAGATATGTTGAAAAGGAGTGATATTTTCTTAAAACAAAGAAATAAAAATAGTGCTCCTATAGTGCTAAGCATGTGGACTTGTAATGGCTCACAAGAAAACCAAGTGGTTTATAAACTGAAACCACTAAACTACAGCTTCATTAGCTTAAGTCGAGTGGTGTTGTAAATCCCCTCCTTGAGCTGTATGCCCATCAGGTATACGGGAATTTTGTAAAGATTGGCTTGGAAGAGCACCTTTGTTTCTTAAGTTCAGTGAGTTCGATATTTGGTTCAATTGTGCTTCATTTCTTTTAATAGCTTGATCATGTGCAACAATTTGTGGATTTGATTTTAATGCTGAATCTACTTTTTGCAGGAAGTTTGATATTTGTTTCTCAAAAGTTTGATCATGAACAGATTGATTATGATTTACATTTAAAGAACTATTGTTCATTTCATTTTGTTCAATAAAAGGTTGTTCTACAGATTGAGGTGCTTGTTGGCTTGGATTTTTTCATGAAAAATTAGGATGGTTCCTCCACCAAGGATTATAAGTAGGATTGAAATTTGAGTTGTTACGTTGATTATAGAATAAAACATTAACATCTTCAGAGTCATTTAAGATAGAGTAGTCTTCTACAACATGACCTATGGCAAAACAACTTGTACAATTAGGCATGGTAGGCTCAGTCTTTTGTTTAAGCTGTAACTCATCAATTTTATGTATCAAGCTAGCCATCTTAGCCTCTAAAGCAATATGTGGTTCAACAACATGAACTCCTTTAGGGGTAGGAATTTGTTCCTGACTTACTTCAGTAGCGCTCTCCCATTGGGCAGTTCTTTTGGCTAGATCTTCTAAAAATTTCCAAGCACTTTCTATTCCTTGGTTCAGAAATCCATTTTGACTCAAAGATTCTAAGAGTGTCTTGGTGTGATAATCAATCTCTTCATAAATAGTTTAGAATTGGGTCACTCTCTCTACTCCGTGATGTGGGCATTGAGCTAGGAGATCTTGAAACCTTGCAAAATATTTCCAGAAAGGTTCTCTTGGTTTCTGTCTACAATTTAAAATTTCATTTTTCCTTTTAATTGTGACATGCATTGGATAGTATTTTCCTAGAAATTCAAAACAGAATTGATTCCATGTGATGATTGAATTTGGTTGTAAACTGTATAACCATCCTTTTGCACTATCTTTTAAAGCAAAAGGCATATACCTTAGTTTAACTACATCAACAGTCATGTTTGGTACTTTCATCATATTACAAACTTCATTAAATTCTTTTAGGAACCAATAAGCATCTTCTTTTTCGAATCCATGAAATTTTGGTAATTGGTTGATGTAATTAGAATTTATTTCAAATTTTTCATTAGGGCATTTAAGTAGTATGATACAGGGAGGTTCATCCATTAAATTATGGTAAAATATACTACCTATTGTTTGTTCGATAGGTTGATCATGTTGCGGGGCAGCCATAATTGTTCTTCTTGGAGGTGTTCTGACTAACCTATGAGATGAATCCCTAGACCAACCTGACATACAACATTTAAATGTAAAAGAAGGTTTACATGTGTACTATCATTAGATAAGCTTTAGCTACAATTTCATGTTGTCATTCGATAGGAATATCTATTTACAATAATACCACAACTGTAGTAAATGATATAACATTTCAGATTTCTTAAAAATATGTAACGAAACAACCACAATCATATAGATTTTGAGCAGGATACAATAGAGATGTTCCAAAGGAAATAAAAACATTACACATGTGTTCAATACAGGAAAATTTTGAAATAAGCCACAACTAGGTTCATGGGTAAACTAGTTTACCTTCGAACTAACATGTGGGTAAATAGGAAATATTACACACAGTGTTGCAGAGTATTTGCATAGGGAATTAACTCGTGAAACTACACTGCAGAAGCAAGCAAAGATAATTGATGAATAAGTTCAGTGCTGGAGCCTCCTACAAATAGGTGGATCCTATAATAATAAAGATCATCCCAAGCATAATAGATAAGAGTGTCTCCATTGATGAAACAGAAACCCTTGATTTTTCCTACAAAAGGAATTTCAGGAGTTCCTAGATTTTCTAGTTGTAATTCAATGTAGACTCGACTCCATTCTCAATTTTCAATGTCCTGCAGTTTCCAAATTTTATATCATCATCCCACCATCTAATTAGACTTAGCAATTGAGGTTCTCCATTGATTCCTCCCAGTATAGCCAACTCAACTAAATCATAGAATGAACTTGACAGTGCTCTCATAAGGCATGGAATGGGAAAAAGCCTCACTGATTCATCTTCAATATTGATGGCAATGACATTAATCTCATTAATAAATGTAGAGGTACAATTTGTTACCAAGTAAATAACTCCTTTGATAATCACATGGTTTCTGTTATTTGCTAGTTTTCCCCCAAAGTAAACTCTTCTGATAGGTTGCCATTGGTGTTTATCAAAATGATAAACCAACAAGTATTTCCAATCAGTCCAGATGTGATAAGCTCTTCGGATAGGCTCTTCCCAACAAAATAATTTGTGCATTATCCTTTTATCAGTACCCTTAAATGTCAAGACTGCACCTGAGTCATGCATCACAAGTTTATCTCTATTAGGGTTTGGAAGTATTAATTCTACATTTGTAGCGGGGTTCTTAATTCTAATATCGGATCTGCTAGAAAATGGCTCTCCATAATATCTGTAAATAATTAGTCCACCATTACAACCTAAAATATTTTCAATTTCTTCCAGTGATATCGGTTGAATGCCTGACTCAGAATCAATTCCATGGTACAAATATTTTCTTGAACGTGCATCATACCAAATCACTCCACTGATTGTTTTTCTCATTTTATATGCTTGGCGGGAACAAAAGTAATGATCTGAAATGAATGCTCTGACACTTTTGCTAACACAACTTAGTTTGCGAATTTCTCTTGCTGGCAAATAGCTTAATATCTCGCACAAGATGTCTACAGGGATCTCCATCACTCACTAAAATTCATTAAATCCAAACACTTCATTAAATTAGCACTTAAGCTCAACTCGACACATCTAATAATCATGAAGTAAATGTATAAAGTGAGAGTATTAATATGATTGGAAATGGCTGCATAATAAAGTTTCTAAAGATCCTGTCTACTGCAGTTTACCCTTGGACTAAGTTTCAGGGTAAAGGTGTTTATATATCAAAGATTTCGACATGATGTAGAATTGTCCGTCTTTGTAAAAATTGCAACATATGTAGTACTTAATAAGATTCAAGTGAATTGGTATAGAGTTTTCATTTCCAAGATCACAAGCATCAAAAAGAAGTTATTCTATGGTGATCTTATCTACCAGTTGTTGTCAAGTGCC
This sequence comes from Amphibolis antarctica, assembly GCA_024699675.1. NCBI lineage: Eukaryota > Viridiplantae > Streptophyta > Magnoliopsida > Alismatales > Cymodoceaceae > Amphibolis > Amphibolis antarctica. Next base: position 17,593 of record JAMKPZ010001894.1, read on the forward strand.
TCTGATCTATAAGATTGGGCTATAAAGAAATTGAAGTCTAGGGTATTGACTACCAAAGACTTAAAGCTATTCTCTGCAAAGGATCAACCAACACCATTGCTGCATAGTGAACCATCCACATCTCAATAGAGAGGATCAGCCTCTATATTAGAAAAGGTGGACACTGTGTTAGATGAACTAGCTGCTTTGAAAGTAGAAGTTGTAGAACTGAAGTCTAGATTCCCTCAGCAGTGATTAATCTTCCTTCTAATGTATATATATATATTTTTTAAATTGATACAATTGGAGAGAAATCTCTCCTGTGATGTAATATTTAAAATCTCTTTTAATGAAATGATATTTCAAATAGTTGTACTTTGTCTACAATTCCAAGTTATATATGTGTTCTTTTAAGTCTGTGTGTGTATAATTGCATATTTCAATTTTTAACAAGTGTTAATATTTTTAATCCCTTTCGAAAATTTTCTTTTCAAGTTCATAGTCTGATGGATTAACGCAACTCTTGTTGAATTAAACCAATTAAGAGAATTTACGCTTTTCCTTTTTCTTTTAAATAATTGCAGTTCAAAATTTTTGACCTCTGTCATTAAGTTCACTTAATTGTAATTACCTTTAACCTCATTTGGATTATGAAATAACTCTTCTAAATTCATTCAAATGATTAATCTTGTTTAATTTTAGTAAACCTTTCATTTTTAAAATATTTCATTTTTAGTAAATAGAGTCATATTTGGTTCAGAGGGGAATAACCCTTGCATAAGTCTGTGGGTAAACTAGATAACCCACAGACTTACCTGTGGCTTATCCCCACAGCTTTTACTTTTTTTTTTTTTTTGGTTTGAGGGTAAATAGGATAACCCTCAAACTAACACGTGGGTAAACTAGATAACACACGGACTTACTTGTGGCATACCCCCGTAGTGTTTTTTTGTTTTACTTTGGTTTTTTTTTTTTTTTTTTCATTCTAAGTTTGGTTTGAGAGTAAATAGGATAACCCTTGAACTTACTCCATGGGTAAATTAGATAACCCATGAAGTAGCTACTGCTATAATATTTTAAAATAAATGAACTAATTCGAGGGTAAACAGGATAACCCATGAAGCAACTCAAAGTAAAAAGCAATAATGGTTCGAATTAAACTCTTTTTTTATTATTTTTACAAACATTATATTCGTATGATTATATTCTTATAATTTTTGTATATTTATATATATTTATATATATATTATTTATATTTTTTTAATTTATTATTATTATTATTATTTAGTATTGTTATTATTATTATTATTATTATTTTTATATGTATATTATATATATTCACCCTCCTTCTAATGCTACGAACTCTACCTCTCTCCTCTCTAAAAATTTTAGAAAATATTTTAATCTTTGACCATTAACTTTAAAAATTTCATGACTTTGCGGATCTTCCAAATCAACTGCTTCATAAGGATAAACATATTTAACAACAAATGGACCAGTCCATCTGGATTTCAATTTCCTTGGAAAAGAGTGTAGTGGTGAATTATATAATAAAACTTCTTGCCCTTTTTCAAAAATTCTGTGTAGAATTCTTTTATCATGCCATGTTTTCATCCTTTCTTTAGCTATTTTTGAACTTTCATAGGCCATGTTTCTTAATTCCTCTAATTCTACTAATTATACTTGTCTATTACTATCTGCTATTTTTATACTTAAGTTTAGTTGCTCAAGTGCCCATAATGCTTTATGTTTTAATTCCATAGGTAAATGACAAGCCTTGCCATATACTAATTTATATGGAGTTGCCCCTAATATTGTTTTATAAGCTATTCTATATGCCTAAAGAGAATCATCTAACTTGTCAGACCAGTCTCTCCTAGGGGTGTTTACTACTTTTCCTAGGATTCCTTTAATTTGCTTGTTAGCACTTTCAACTTGTCCACTGCTTTGAGGATGGTAAGGGGTAGCTAACCTATATAACACTCCATATCTTTTCAATAACTTTTCAAAGTTTTTGTACAGAAATGAGTTCACCTATCATTGATAATTGCCCTTAGAATACCAAATCGAGACATTATGTTGGATTTTAAAAATCTCATCACTATTATAGAGTCATTAGTTTTAGTAGGAATTGCCTCTATCCACTTAGTTACATATTCTACTGCCAGGAGGATATAAACAAAACCATTTGAATTTGAAAAAGGTCCCATGAAATCTATACCCCAAACATCAAAAACCTCTACTTCTTGGATAGGATTTAATGGCATCATATTTCGTTTTGTAATTCTTCCAACTTTTGGCAATGAGCACATTTCTTACAATATTCGTATGCATCTTTAAATAATGTTGGCCAATATAGGCCACTATGAAGCACTTTTAAAGCAGTCTTTTTAGCTCCAAAATGTCCTCGAGCTGGTTGATCATGACAAAATGACAACATTGATTGAGTTTCAGCTTCTGGGATACATCTCCTTACAATCTGGTCAAGGCATTGCTTAAATAGGTAAGGATCATCCCAAAAGAAATATTTAACACTTGAAAAGAACATTTTCTTATCTAAATTGGACCAATCATAAGGTACTAAACTCGTAGTCAAATAATTAACTATATCAGCATACCATGGGCAGAGATTTTGCATAAACAATTGCTCATCTGGAAATATATCATCTATTGGTGGATCAGATAGGAATGAGGCATCTAATCTTGACATGTGATCTGCCACAGTGTCTTCACAACCTTTCTTATCCTTAATTTCCAAGTCAAATTCTTGTAATAGCAAAATCCATCTTATAAGCCTTGGTTTAGCATCTTTTTTAACTAACAAATATTTAAGTGCTGAGTGATCGTGTAGATGGTGACTGCCTATTAGATAAGATCTAAACTTTTCTAAAGCAAAAACCACTACTAGAAATTCTTTTTCAGTTACATTGTAATTGATTTGTGTTTCGTTCAATGTCTTCCTAGCATAATATATTACTCTTGGTAATTTGTCTAATTTTTGACCTAGAACTACAACTAATGCATAGTTTGATGCATCACATATTAATTCAAAAGGTTGAGACCAATTAGGTGCATAGACTATAGGTGAAGTGGTTAGGGCTTCCTTAAGAAAATTATATGTCTTCGTGCATTCCTCATTGATTTCAAATTGTGCATCCTTAATTAATAATTGAGTTAAAGGTCGAGCAATTTTACTAAAGTTTTTAATAAATCTTCTATAAAAACTAGCATGTCCTAAAAATGCTCTTATATCTTTAACTATTCTAGGAATAGGTAAATTAGATAGTAATTCCACTTTTGCTTTGTCAACTTTTATGCCTTCAATAGAAATAACATGTCCTAAAACTATTCCTTGTTTGACCACAAAATGGCATTTTCCCCAGTTTAACACTAACTTTTTCCGTTCACATCTCTCTAGTACTTTCTGTAAATTAATAAAAAAAATTTCAAATGTGTCCCCATATATAGAAAAATCATCCATAAATACTTCTAAAAATTCATCTATAAAATCAGTGAAGATGCCTGTCATACACCTTTGAAATGTAGTAGGTGCATTGCATAGCCCAAAAGGCATACGACTAAAGGCAAATGTTCCAAAAGGACATGTAAAAGTCATTTTCTTTTGATCCTCAAGTGAAATAGGGATTTGATTATAACTTCAATAGCCATCTAGGAAACAATAATACTCATGCCCTACCAATTTTTCTAACATTTGATCTATAAAAGGCAAAGGAAAGTGATCCTTCCTAGTTGCTGCATTCAGTCTTCTATAATCTATACAAACCCTCCAACCAATTTGAACTCTAGTTGGAACTAATTCCTTGTTGTCGTTTTCCACAACTATTATCCCAACTTTTTTTGGTACTACCTGAACTGGACTCACTCAAGAACTATCAAATATTGGATAAATTATGTCATTGCCGAACCATTTCAGAATTTCCTTTTTAACAACCTCTTTAATATTTGGATTTAATCTTCTTTATGGTTGCCTAACAAGTTTAATTTCAAATTCCAGATTAATCCTATGTTGTCAAATAGTTGAACTTATACCTTTTATGTCTGACATCTGCCATCCTATTGCTCCCTTATGCTTTCTCAACACCTTCAAAAGATTTTCTATTTGTATTGATGTTAAATCAGAAGCAATAATAACTGGTAGATTCTCATTGTTCTCCAAAAATACATATTTCAAATTTTCTGGAAGTGGTTTTAGCTCAAGCACCGGGTATTCTGAAGTTAATGATTTTTTATCCTTTTCAAATTGTTCTTTGTTTGCATCCATATTCTCAGTTTGCTCAGAGATTTCCTCTTTCAACATTTCTTCATTCAATATTACACATATTTCAACATGATCTAATTCCTCTACATTTAAGTCCTCATCTATTTTAAAAGTTTCGATTAGATTAACCTTAAAATGTTTAAATTGAAGCTCTTTAAAATTCTTCTTAACCCCACTGAAAATATTCAGTTCTAATTTTTGATCACCCCAAGCTAATTCCATCCAACCATTTCTACAACTTATGCAAGCATCGGTTGTAGCTAAAAATGGTCTTCCCAAAATTATTATAGCTTGATCTTGAGTTATACTTGAAGCTTTTGTTTTCATTACAGTAAAATCAATAGGGTAGACAAACTCCATTACCCTTACCAAAATATCTTCCATTTTTCCTAAAGGTATTCTTATGGATTTATCTGCTAGCTGAATCATTGTTCTTGTAGGTTTGATATTATCCAATTTTAACTTCTCATAAATAGAACTAGGCATGACATTAATTTCAGCCCCTAAGTCTATTACAACACTGTATTAAAATAACAATCCCCTATATAGCAGGAAATAACAAGAGTTTTTGGATCGTTTAATTTTTTCGGTACAAGATTACTTAACATGGAACTTACCTCTTTAGCTAAAAATGCCTTTTTTAAGATTTTCTTCCTTCTATTCTTGGTACATAGAGTTTTTAGATGTTTGGCATAAGAAGGAACTTGTCTAATAATTTCCAACATTGGTATATTGACTTTAACTTGTTGAAATATTGGACCTTCATAAGTGACACCAGATCTTAATATTATACTTACATCTTATGATTCTTCTTTTGATACATTGTCTATTATAGGAGCATTAAAATCTTCTTCTGAGTTAAGGGTGGCTAACACCTTAGATGACTCTACTATATTTTTGGAAATAGGGTCGTTCATAACCTCAGATGGTTCAACTAAACAGTCCCTTACCAAATAATCAAGTAATTCATACCCTTCCCAGATTTGATCTTTTTCCTTAAAATTTTCAGCTTCTATAGCTCTATAGAACTGATTTGGTGTGAATGTTGCACAAGTATCTATTGGTTCCTACTGGAAACTTCCATCTTGTTTAGATAAATTAGAGTTCTTTATAAATAAGTCAATGGATCTTTGAATTTCATCTAACTTCTCCTTATGATTAAATGCAGTTAAATCATTATATTGATTTTCTTCCATTACCTCAAATGGTTATATATTCTCCTCTATATATGAAATGTCTTCTAATGAATTCACCTCTAGATAATTTTGATTTCCATTTGAGTTCACCCAATTAAAATCATTATTTTCATATTCATTAAACATTTCACTCTCTTTCATTTTCTGTATTGATTCATCATATCTATTCAGCAATTTTTCAAATTCTTGTGATATTGTTTGCTTAATATAATTCTGATCAATGCTGGTATTAATTGGTAAATTATCTCCAAGATTTGATATACTTGTATTAGTACTTTGAACACCGATCATCTTGTAAGATTGACCAATTTGAATAATTTTCATTTTGTAATGCATTCAGTCTGTTATACTCTTTAGTATTTCGTATTGTTTCATCTAGTTTATTCATTACTTGCTGGAGTCATAGTGATATATTTGATTGGTAATTTTGATTTTCGTTCATATGATTATACTTTGAATAATAATTCTACCTTCTAGAATTGCCATTACAGTCCCACAAATTAGAATTGTCATTCTAGTTGTAATTATTTTGAGAATTAACATTAAGTCCTTCTAAATCATGTTGTGAAGAGTAGTCATTAAACTCCATAAGTAAATAATCTCTTCTAACATAATTAGAATAATTATAATCCTCATAACTAGTTCCTGGAACAATCCCAAAATCACCCCTATATGAGTTATATGAGTCCATTATGTAATTCAGAATTTAAATACAAGACTCTACTCTAGAATTGCAATAAGACTATGAAATAGAATTTAACAGTAGTAATGCACATAAATCATATTGCAGCCCTAGCTAACACCAAAATAGCAAAAAGCAACACCAATTGCATGAAATTAAGCAATCCCCGGCAACAACACCAAAAACTTGTTCACTCTGCTACTAACAGTTGTAATTCTTTTCTTATATAAATTGTGTGTGCAAAATAAATTCAATTCATCGCAAGTGCACAGGTTTAGATGTAATTAGTGTGCAAGTACAGGTCTGTCCATAGGGATTAGTTTTTGCTTGGTGTTTAGCTGAATTGGTGACTTCAATTAAGTGAAACAATTGATTAAATATCTTATAAGCAATGTCACAGTTTCCTTGTTCCAATTAACCACTAGGATGGTCTTTAAATACCGATTGTGTTACACTTTCCAGAGGATTTTACTTCCAAATATTTAATTCTTCTTAAGCTTTCACATTATACACTTTAGTTTGTATAAAATTTAGTGTTTTGAATAGAAGAAGCACTTAATCGTTGAGGTAGCTCATGGGTAAATGTCTCTACTCTCGAACTTACACGTGGGTAGTGCAATAATTGTGAGTTTTAGATGTAAAAACAAAACAATTCAAATTGGCTGAAATTTCTAAGAGTTGAATGATTATATTTTTGGTCTTTTTATATATTTCAAAACACAACGCACGATACAATGCAAGAAACACAGTACAATACAAACAACTTGTAAAAGTAAGAATGCAACATTCAACATTACAGCAAATATAAAAACATATTCTAATTACCGTAACTAAGTTGATAAAGTGTGTGATTGTAGATTTGAGTATAGTTGTAAAAATGTAAAGTAAAATAAAGAAAATATTAATGGAAAGAAGACCTAATGCTTCACTGTAATTCCTCTCTTCGAAACTTGCTTAGGTTGGGAAGTTCTCTTTGTCTTTACTTTTGGTCCACTAGGTCGTTAATCTGGCAGGCCTTCCTTTCGACCTTGTAGTGAGATTTTGGGGCATCAATTTGCAATTACACCAAGGAATAGAGGAGGAAGTGGCGAGGAGGAAGCGACTGACGTTGAGAGTCTTTCCTTCAAGGATACGCTCAAGTTGAGAAAAGAACAGCAAATACACTACGTGAACGGTTGGAGAAGAGGAGGTCAACAATCTCCTCTTGGAAGAGATGAGTGGGTGGAGGTTGGAAGATGGAGAAGATGGAAAATGCTCTGTAAATGGTGGATGAAGGAAGAAGAGAGGGGGGGCCTTTAGTTTCAAGGCTACGAGACTATTTTATAGATGGGATGATTGGCAATTCATGAGCTGGCAGTTAACAAGGGTGTGGTGCACGTCTAGACATGTGAGATCATCCCATGCAATCCACTACTTTAGCCTATCCATCCATGTTCTTCATGGTGGAGTTGCAGTTGAATTAATATTTAATTCTACTATATTATACAATTCCTGTAGTTACTTATCAAATTTCCTTGCAAATACTTAAGAAATACCTTTCGTGAAACGCATCATATCACAGGAGAAATAATTCATAACATTTAGATCTTAATTGTAATTGTAATTACTTTATTATCAATGAAATTCATTGCACAAAACAAACAGGGTACAGGTCTGAGGGTAAACCAGTTTACCCTCGCGTAAGTTCGTGGGTAAACCCTTAACGCTTGTAGAATGGTCTGAGGGTAAACATGATAACCCACAGATAAGTTCGTGGGTAAACACCTTAACCCTCAGACTTGCATTTAAGCATAAATCATGAGTTTTTCTCTGTATATTAATCGTTCTATTAGCAACCTAAAGACTCAAATGTAAATCATTCATTCCTTTCTCAATAGGTAATAAACATAAACATAATTAACTACTCAAGATGTAATTCATGCATAATTAAAGTGAATAATCGTGCATATTGCTGAAAAGTATAGTTAACCTTGTAATCATCATAATTCAATGTAGAATGCAAATAAAACTTATTAAAACACATGAATTAATATCAATAAAATGCACACTTTTGAGTCTAAACACTCATCTGGGTGGCATAAGGGTTGTTTTAAAAGAGACCACATCAAGGAGAAGATTTTAAATGATTTGAAATATCAATTAAAACACTTCCAAACTAAGGTTGAGAGGGAATTTGTGACTCTCCCTAATGCAGTGGCATAGACTATTGATGATTACACTTAGCAAGGTTGGCAGGATGAGTGTACAATTAGGCCCAAGAAAGTCTAGGATCACCACATTGTTCGCACCAAGGCTAAGTTGTAGATTACAAAGGTTGTGTATTCCATCATCCAAGACTTAAACAGAGATGCAGTGGTTACAGATGATGTGTATGCCTACCTTCTCTAGGATAGAGATGAGAGGGAACAATATGAGTTTTATATGCAAACTTACATCTCTCTTTGGGAAAGCCAAGAAGTGGCTGAGATTGCCTCTCAATGTGCCCTATATGAGTGGAGGCAGCACACTACAGAGCAAGTTGCCCATGTTGCGGAGATGGTAGAAGTTGAGGCCCTCCAGCAGGCAGCTGAAGTCAAAGTGAAAGAAGAGCCCTAGGAGGCTGATTTCAAAGCATACAGTGAGATGATGGCAGGTCCATCTGAGCCACAAGAGGTTGAGAGAGTAGTTGAAACATCTCAACTTCCTGTGAGCAATAAGGAGTGGACAGAGACAAACTCTAGAGAGGAAGAAGAAGAAGAAGAACACAAACAACAACAACAACCACCACCAACCACCACCACTGCAAGTACCAACACCACCACCACAGCAACAACCCCAACAAGAATAAGAGGAAAAGGAAGACATTCCAGTTGTTGGACAAGAGGGAGGGATAACAGAGAGTAGTGATAATGAACTCACCTTAGGGGAGTTAATTCATCAATATAGAATGGCCAACCCTCCTCCTAGAGAATCATTAGTCCACAAGAAGGTTCCTCAAGTTGATGAAGTGGGGCATCAATTGGAGATGTAGGTATACTTAAGGTTTTAAGTTTAATATTTGTTGTTTTTGTTTCTTTTTAATTTCTTCTTTTTTAGTAATTTAAAATGTGATTTTGTGAAATTTAGGAGGAAGGATCTACTGTTGGAGCAGTAGTTCCATTTTTGGAACCCCAAGACAGTGAAGGGGTTAATCAAACCATCCTTGAAGCTATTCAATTCACTTCAGAGGAGGATCAGGTAATCAATTAAGCTACATTACCTTCGAGTCAGTTTTAGGTTTCCTTTTTTTTTTTTTTTGTATGCATGTATTTATATGTTTTTCCCTTTTTTTTTATATATATATAGTGTGAGCCAACTTCCCCTAAAAGGGAAGAGGAAGAAGAAAAGAATGAAGGACAAGAGGAAGGAGCTACTGTCAGTCCTCTAGCCAAAAGTCTAATGCAAGTGGATCTGGATTTAGGGTAGATAGAGATTTCTACCCAGCCACAATGAAGTTTTGGTGGAGAAGAAAATAGAGCCTTAGTGATCTATTCTCCACCAACTGAGCCACACACAGGCCACTGCAAAAGCATCAGCTCCATCCTCCCCCACACATGCAAAACAAGCTCAGCAGTTAGGCACAAACTCAGTGATCTTCAGAGATGCTGAGGCTAGGGCTAGATTCTAGATTATTAGGAGTTAAGACATTCTATTCAGTAGACCAGTGGATTTTGATTTCGTGGATGAAATCAAAGACTTGTTGGAGTTTCAGGGGTTGCTGAAAATTATCCCTAGGTTAGGTAATAATCTTAAAGCTAAGAATTTAGTTCTTGCCTTCTAGTGTAATCTGCATGAGGAAGATGGGGTTTTTTTTTCCAATGTGACTAATGTGAATATATATTTAACACCTGAATATATATTTGAGAGCTTAGGATTAAAAGATGAGAGTGTAGACATTTTAGAATCTTCTACAATGGCCGATTGGTCAGAACAAGATATGAAGAATTACATGGCCATAGACCCTCAGATTAACTTGTTTAATAGGCTCAAACAAATGAATGGAAAGTCTCATATGGTTGCATTGATATTGATTAGAACCATATATCATAGATTTGAACATGATGTGTGTTGAATATATTTTGAATCTTATTATGTTTGTAAGGGCATTTTTGTCATGGATGATTAGCCACTATATAAGGCCATCCAAATGCCCAAAAGGGAATTAGGGTTTTTGTGAGAGATCATTTTTGTAACAAGAGAAGCTTTGTGTGAGGAGGCCGAGCCAACCCTTGGTGTGTCGGCCATCCCACTCTTCCCTTTCCCTTTCTCTTGTAATTCACCATTTGAAGATAGTGAAGAACCCAAGGAGAGACACCCGTGGACGTACCCAAGTTGGAGAACCACGTAAATCTCATTTGCATTTGTGATTTGGGTGTTTGGGCGTGCCTGAAAACCTAGCCGCGCGTCCAAGCCGTCGCCAGCCGTGATTTCGACTTTCCTTCGTGTTTTTCTCCCTCCTACACGTGCTAATCTCATTCGAATCCACTATGCTTGGATACCTCTGGAAGTAACAAGTGGTATCAGAGCTTGTTCAAGGAGTTTTGACCGTGTATTCGCCCGTGGGAGGAGTTGGCACAGGCAGGCGCAAATCTGCCGCCGCCGCCCCGCCAGTGCGACATTCGAGGACACCAACTCGTGCGTTTGGTATTCCACTTGCTGGAATACGTCTGTAAGCCCCTCTAATCCTTCCTCATATTGTGCTATGTTTGTGGAAGAAATTTGGGGATTTTTCATGGACCATAGAAAGAGATATCGTCCTTGGCGTTTTTTTGTTGAAAATCAGCAACTTTCCTTTTTTGGGCGCCAGATTGGATTTTTTGGGCTCACTTGTGGCTTGAATCCATTTGAATTTTTGGTGAAAGCTTTTTTTGTTGAATACTTGCTTCATTTGTATTCGTGTGTGCTTGTGTAATATCCCACTTGAAATCATGTCTACTCCTGGAATAAAGATTGATAAATTCAGTGGGAAAAATGACTTTAGTCTGTGGAAAATCAAGATGAGAGCATTACTGAAACAGCAAGGCATTTGGGCTCCATTGAATAAGGAGTTAGATCTTGATAAGAATTCCACAGAATATGCTCAACAGGAGGAGAAAGCACATTCTACCATTTTGCTTTGCCTGTCAGATGAAGTGATAATCGAAGTTGCTGATGAGAGTACATCTTTGGGACTATGGCAGAAACTGGAGTCACTCTATATG
>JAMKPZ010001895.1:0-50185 GCA_024699675.1 Amphibolis antarctica
CTCTTGGTCAACAACGACATGGTCATCAACTCCAAGAGGTCGTCGGCGTACGAGCAAGGAGTGGTTGAAGTGAGAAACTACGTCAATCAATCAAACCCTTTATATTGGAAATTCATTAATGATTTTCAACGAAGCTTTCGATCCAATTACAACAAAGATGAAGAAGACCCTGGGATCTATGCTTTCTACATGTACGATGCAGTACATGCGATTTTTTCGATGCAAAAATCTGTGTTTGACTTTCAAGGCCTTAGCGCACATATACAAGTTGGAAACGATGGTGAGCTACTGACCAATGGTACAAAATTTACCATCACAAACACGGTTGGAAATGGGTACAGGGAGATGGGTTTCTGGTTTGAAGGAACAGGCTTCCACAGGACTGCGATGGTAAACGATACATCAAAGCGAATGAATGCGACCCAAGTGTTCGGCTTAGTCCATTGGCCTGGAGGACCCAACTTGGTTCCAGGAGGGTGGGACGTTTTGCACGCAGTCATCCCTTCAACCGTCCACGATTTCGTCAAAGTAGTTTTTGGTAGCAAAGGCAAACCACCTAAGGTCACAGGATTCTCTATTGACGTGTTTGAGGAAGCGTTGAAGAGGATGCCTTACAAGCTTCGCATCAAGTACCATCCTCAAAACACCACGTACGACTGCCTAGTGCAAATGGTGCACTACTCCAACAAGATGAGTTGGATTCCTTACGATGGCACGGAGGCTTGCAAGAACCACATCGACAACTCCACACAGGTTTAATTTAATTGTGCATAACTATATATTATTTGTTAAAATTTTATCTTAAAATCAATTAGAAATGAGTAAATTTTTTTTTTATATTTTAAGTTTAATTTTATTTCTTATATTTATTAACGTGAGATCATTTCTATACTCTCTGTCACTTATAGTTTATTTTTAATTTTTTATACTTTATAGGTGGATGTGTATGACTAACTTTAATACTATATTAAAATTTTATCTTAAAATCAATTATAATAAATAAAAGAATTCTTTATATTTTAAATATAATTTTATCTTTTATATTTATCAATATAAAATTATTTTAAAATTTATAAACCATTAGTGCCTGATGATATATATATATATATATATAATACACAGAGATACGATGTTGCCGTGGGTGACATCACCATCTTTGGCTATCGATCAAAGATTGCGGACTTCACGGTACCGTACATGGAGACAGGGTTTTCCAAGGTGGTTCCGGTTCAACGCAACCAGAAGGCGTTCAACTTTCTGCAGCCATTTACATGGAGGGTGTGGCTGGCGACCATCCTCACCTCACTTTACATGGGAATCATCGTCTGGCTCTTGGAACGACATGCAAACTCCGAAGAGTACAAAAGTAGCTCCTGGAAGCACATCACCAACAGCTTTTGGTTCACATACATGATATTTTTCTCTTCCCAAGGTAAGACGTACGTACTATGTCAAACATTTGTTTGTTTCAATTTCAAAAATTTTAATTTTAATTTTACATAAATCCTTATTCATTATTATTATTTTATAAAATCTTATATATAAATTTTTATTATATAATTTACAATACAACTTCAATATGTTTATTTATTTTACTACTACCAATTCTAACTTTTTACAATCGCTAAAATTGATTTTAAAATAGGTGGAATTGGAAACCAACGTACCTTGAGAAATATGTAGTATCCAATTAATCATTGACTAATTATATAATTATTATGTAGCATATTTTATGTGATAACGATATATGTTGCGAAATTACCCACTTTTATGGTTGGTTATTAATGTTAAATTTTCATTTCAAAGTTAATTGACAACAAGTAGAAGAATTCTTTATATATCTAACTCTAAAATCATATTAAAATTTCATCTCAAAATAAATTTGTAATAAGTTGAAGGGTTCTTTATTTATTAAGTCTAATTTATTCGTTATATTTGCTATTTTGACAATTAATTAATTAACTGACTTTTACAGGAAAATCGTATAGCAACTTCACTAAGGTGGCACTCTTGATATGGTTGTTTACAGCCCTAATCTTATCACAGAGCTACACTGCCAGCCTTAGCTCCATCCTAACACTTCAAAGGCTTCACCCCGTGGACACTCGAGAGAATGAGCGTGTTGGCTGTAATGGTGACTCTTTTGTGCGTAATTACCTACATGAGGTTCTCCATTATAAAGAAGAAGACATCTACCAAATCCACATTTCCAAACTACATGAAGCTTTTAAAAAGGGGAGGATCACTTCTGCATACTTTGAGCTCCCGTACATCAGACTCTTCCTCTCCAAGCATGGTGACGACTTCACCATCACAGGGAAACCCAATAAATTCGCAGGGTTTGGGTTTGTAAGTATCGTTGTTTGTTTACTTACCATTGATTGATTGCTTCTTAATTGAGACTAAAACTAGATGTTTCAAAGTAAACTTGGATTATGGACGTGCATAGGCATTCGACAAGGGATCACCATTGACCACAGATATGTCCACTGCAATCCTAGAGATCATTGATGACGGAACAATAAAGCAACTGATAAAGAAGTGGTTCACGGTAGATCTATTCATTTGCCCCAAACAAGATCCCAGCAAAGACAAAGACAACCTTGACATAGACAGCTTCTGGTTTCTCTTTGCCTTGTCGGGGGGCATATCCACCTTCGTCCTCATTCTTTCCCTTCTTTTGGCGTTTCAAAAACATCGCAAGCGCCACTGCAACCAAGCAATAATATCCACAGAAGATGAAGGCTCCACGATACCACCATCTCCAAGCAACGGTCATGATGGTGGTATTGGTTTAATAAAGATGCATCAAGGAGGACTCAAGAGGGTTTATTCTATTTAATTATTAGATAATTAGAAAAAATGTAAACCCACACTTGAGGTATCATGTACTCTTGTAATTTGAATATTTATAGATATACACATAAAATTACAAAAACATTACTTGCATGTCCCGTAGTTGCTTGTCATCCAATGAAAATCCTAAGTTATCTAGCTTACTTGTGTTTATTCTCATTATTGAAAACTTTATATTCTTCTTCTTCTTCTTCTTCTTCTTCTTCTTCTTCTTCTTCTCATCTAAATTCTAGGTACCCTAGCTAGCCTAAGCCATTTATCGAATAATGCATATTGTTTCAAGTATCATGCTTGCTCAAGCATGATTGTAGTTGATTATTGGATATTGATGTTGGTTTAATGTTGTTTATGCATGATTAAGTATGGTCTAACCTGCTCATTGCATGCATCTTCACTATTATTATACATTACAAATTTGATTTATCTATTGATTTGCATATATTTTAGGTGAAATTGAGTGATTGTTTAGCTTCTTTTTGGAGTTACTTCAAAAGGACTGTTTTAAAAAATAATAAGAAATAATGTGAAATGATAAAAATTAAGGAGTATTGTGATTCACTGACAACTCTACAAAAGAGACATCAATACTCTTGTGTTTTCCTCTTCCCTTCGTAAGAGGCACAATGACCTAGTGAGGACTTAACAAACAATGTTAACACATTCAAAATAGGACAATTTTATAATATTTACAAAAAGTTCTCTGGAGAAAAAAGGGAAAAAATGTTGCTAATGGTTGTTAAATGGATTCAACATAATCCATTTTATTGAAATCTCTGCTACACAACCATTTAAACAGAAAAATAGCTGTTTAAGGGCAATTTAACATTTTCTTTTGTTGAATCTCTATAATGTTCATTTTTCTATTTTTGGAATATTGTTTATGATGAGTCTTAAGACAACTGTCTTTTTGGAATTTACAAGTGTTGATTTTTAGATAGTTAGCTTCAACAAAAAGGCCGAGTGGACCAACAATCTCAGCATGGTAATAAATCTTGTGCTTCCAATAAGCATCCAACTAGGGATGTCAATGGGTTGTGTTGGCATGGCCTAGCACGACCTGACATGGTACAAAAATTTTTTCGTGCCGTGGGTCATGCCTAGGCCGGAACCCCAGGTCGTTCGTGTTGTGCTAAGACGATATGAATTCCAGCACGAAATAGGCACGACTCGACCCAGTAGGAGACTACGAGGTGGGTTGTGGGAGGGGGGAGGGGAACGACGATCGCCAAGTCACAAGAGGGGGGGGACCGATCGCTAAGTCGTGCGACCAGCGGGGTGAATGGTCGCGTGTGCGAGAGGGGGTTGAATAGGTCGTATGGCCGACGAGGAGGATGGGTCATCGGGTCGTGCGACCAGTGGGGTGAACAGTCGCGTGTGCCAATGCGCGAGAGAGGGCTGAACGGGTCATGTAGCCGATGGGGGGGGTGGGCCGCTGGATCAATGGGCCAACCGTCAGGTTGTGCAACCAACGGGGGGGACGGGTTGCCGGGTCATTGGGCTAGTAGCCGAGGTGAATGGTCACGTGCGCAGGCAGGCATGATGGGTTGCTGGGGAACCATGTCTGGGTCGACCGCCAAGTCACGGCTTGCAAGGTGCAATGCAGTAACGGTCGGGTCGTCGGGGTTAGCGTCCAACGAGCTGACCACGCAACAGGTAGCACGCTTCTACCCAACGGGCAGCCCACTTTTGCGCAATGGGCAGCCTGCTTCCACGCAATGGGCGACTGGCTGTCGAGGAAACGGTTGACTACTGCCTCAACGACTCAACCAACTATTCTCTATAAATTGAGAAAGTTAGATTTTATTTTTCACTCAACTCACTCTTCATCTCCTTCACTCCAAATTATCCAAACTCCAATCTCAATTCTCAAATCTCTAATCTCTAATCTCAATTCTCAATTGTCAATTTCTCAAATTTTCTCACTCAAGTCACAAACAATGGTACACTACCAAGGCCAAAGTTCTGGAGGCTACGGATATCCTCAATAAAACTTTTCTGAAGCTGAAATAACGCTGTCAATGGAGACTACTGGAGCTTTAACTTCAATTGTGCGTCGAGGAAGTCTCAGAAGAGAACTTTCATCTGATCAAAGTATACAATAATGATGAAAACTATGGTAAATGACACTTCAGAGGAACAAGCCTTCTACAACCTCTGTAACACTAACTTCTCTTGTAAAATGTCTGGCGATACAGGTTATTTAACTAGGCATATTAGTACATATGAAAATAGAAATAAAAATAAAACTATTCAAACCCAACTTTCTGTAACTAGTGTTAATTCATAGAGTTATAATTCTGAAAGAGATAAAGACTTGCATGTTAAATTTATTTGTCAAGAAGATTTACAAATAAGTTTTGGAGGAAATAAACGTTTTGATGAATATATTAATAAAGCATATTGGAGGAAATAAACATTTTGATCAAAATTAGATTTTACAAAAAAGATTAATAGGATTTAGAAAAATTCAACATCCACATACTGTTGAAACAATTTTTGCAAACATTATGAAAATTTTTGATTTATATGGAATTAGAAATAAAATAGGTAGTATAACTTTTGATAATGTAGCTAATAATACTACAATAATACCAATGTTTAAAACTAAAATAAGTCCACCAAATGATTTTAAATTATTTTATCAAAGATATGTGTCACATAATTAATATTAATGTACAATTAGGTGTAAAAAAAATTAAAATTTATATTGAACTTATTAGGGATGCTATAAGTTTTATAACTAGTTTAGAAAAGCGGTAGTAACAATTTGATAAAACATGTGATACTTTTGAAATGCCACATAAAAAATTCTATTTAAATGTTCAATATAAGTTGAATTTATTATATTTAATGTTAGAAAGTGTATTACTATATGAAATTTCAATAATGTCTTTGTATAATCATCATCATTGTGATGATTATCAAAAACAATTAACTAAGAATGATTTTAAAATTGTAAAATATTTTGTTGAATTTTTAAAACATTTTTTTGATGCAACAGTTAAATTATTAAGAATTTATTATTCTACATCTATCTATGCGTTACATCATTTATATGATATTTCACGAATTTTTAATAAATATGAGGCATATCCATTTTTCGAACTAATAGTAAATAATATGAAACAAATTTTTTAAATATTGAAATGAAATCCTTACATTATATATTTTGAGTGCATGCTTAGATCCTAGGTGTAAAATAAGATATGATAGTAAATTAATTAGAAGAATACAAATGGATTTAGGTGTAGATTTAGGATTAAATATTACTACAATAAAAGAACAATTAAATCAAATATTTGATTTATACACACAAAGATATAGATTAAGAATAGAACCTTCTCCTCCACTAATGTCCACGATATCAAAATCAAATGTTGGACCATCTTTAGATTTTTAGGCATTTTTACAAGATCCAAGATTTGATGAAAATATTCCAACATCATCATATAATTATAATCCTATACTATCTAAATCATTATTATCATCATCATCATCATCATTATTATCATCAACAAGAATTAATTACTTTTAATGCAACAAATCATCAATCATTATTATTTACTCAACATTCTAACTTAAATATATTTAATGTTTTAGATTGGTGGAGGCAACAATCACTAATTTTTCTAATATTATCAATAATGGTAAATGATTTATTAACAATTCCAGTGTCTTCAGTTACTTGTGAACACGTTTTCAACATAAGTGGCAACGTGTTTAATGACCAAAGATGTAAAATTAAAAAAAATATAATAGAAACATTAATGTGTGTAAAAGACTAAAAGTTTGTTGCACTCTATAAACAAGATCAAGTTGAAGAATTTACTAAGCAACTTACAAACTTAAATATTTCATAATTATAACATTTTATTTTTTATTTTTTAATTTGCAATTTTTTTAAAATTGTAATTTAATTTTGTTGTAAAATTTATTTAAATGTAATTGTAAATTTGTAATAATGTAAATATAAAATATATAATTCATTAATAAATAAAAACTTAATTTAATTATATACATTATTATTTGATTCTCATTTATTAAGTTATTAAATACTTGAATGTTGTCATGTTAATTATTGAATTAAATTTAAATATTGATAATTGAATAATCATATGTGCAAGTAAGCAAGTTGGGGAACCATACCTGGGTCGACAATCAGGTCATTGAATCGACTGCTGAGTCATTAAGCCGACATCCAATTCACAACGTCGAATCCCACCATCCCGAGAAGAAGAGTCGAAGACTCTTCGACGAAGAGAGAAATGGTTAAGTGGGCTATTAGAGGTAGCGAGGCCTAAGGGGGAAGGGCGAAAGGCTGTGCAGGTAGGTTGAACGATCACGTAGGCGAAAGGAGGGCGAACTGTGAATGGGTCATGCGATTGGTAGGAGAGATAGGCTGTTGGGTCATTAGATCGAACGTCGAGTCCTGAAAAGAATTGTATTGGTCAAAATCATGTCATTAACTGACACAAATAGTATTTTTTCATGTCACAAATTGTACTTAAATTAATCCATTTGTGATATAGATCGTACCGACAAAATACAAATAGTATCGTGCCAACACAAAATTCATATCGTGCTATGTCAACACAACACAACTAACAAGTCTACATCCAACATCTAACCAAATTGGGGAAAGGTAGATATCCTTTTAATTCATTAATAGGACTTTGGACGAAACTGGGACCACAATCACATTAAAACCAAAAATACAAATCATGGAGATTGGGTAGACTTGTCTGTCAGGGTCACTAGAGATTTAACAATACCAGGACCGACGCTGTCTGCAAGCACACCTTTCTCTGAAATAAAGAAGGATTTATCCTTAACATAGCTCTGAAGTTTCTTTGTATCATAATTTAGTCGTTGTTGATCTGCAAAGAAATAGGGTACATTTTAAATAGGACGCAACTGCAAAAGCTAAAAGAATTAAGTTAAATTGTTATAAATATCTACAACACAAGAACTACCTTCCTCTATGATAGTGTGAGCAGCATGAAATGGGATGCGGGCAAAGATATCTGATCCAGGAAGCATCACCCATGTTCGTTCATGGGAATCATGGTTGCCACAGCTTGGGCATATTTCCTTAACCAAAGGGTGAGATTCAGCACCCTCTATTTGCTTCATGATTGACTCAAATGGGGATGGAACACTGCTCTTTGTTGTGTGGGCTCTCTTGCGGAGGGCTGTTAGTGCTTCTCGATTCCCATTTCTTAGTTTGTCATTTTCTACCATCTGCATTCTTAGTAATAATTGGTAAATATAAATCAATCACAGATGAAATGTTGACTTAACATCACCTGATATCGAGCCAAAAGGATATGCTCTGCTTCAATTTCAATCTCAGCTAAAGACTGCTGCAACTTCTTCATATCATCGTTCATTTTTACTGCAGAGAAAGTGGAGACTGATTATGTAGCTATTCATGGCCTTGAAGAGTTACAAGAAAAACATGACTAGATTGCTATAGATCAAGAAAATGCAACTGTAAAGGTACTTGGGAAACTCGAGACCATTCACAAGAAAGACTAACGTTGGAATTATTAAAGATATTACTACTGACCATCTTCATACTTGTATGAAAATTTTAAATTCCCAGAATAATAATAATCGTAAGTGCACGACGTCTAAAGTAGCACATCAGCAAATATGAATCATATGCCACAAGGATTGAGCAATTCGAAATAAATGGAGTTCAATGCAATTCAAAATCAACATGCACTAATTAGAAAATTTAGGAAAACCAAAAATAAAACTTATACCAGAACTTTGACAAAACACCCACATCAATCATTATAAGAGTACCCTCAATTCACCACTTCAATTCGTGTAGATTGCATTATCAAAATCTGAAATGAGGATCACCAAGGATTGCCATAAAATACATTCATTTCAACAATGCAGCAATCCCAAATCACCTCTCACGTTTCACCACAAAAATTCCAGCACACGAAAATATTATTCAACATTCAACAATCATAATTTCTGCATGTAAAAACACACCAAGCTGCAGTAAAACTCTTCACACACCACACAATAAAATCTGAACAAACCAATCATTCAAAAGAACATCTAAAATATGCGGCAAAACCAAAGTTCCAGTACATAATATCAGCATCCACATACATTCAACACGTAATAAGAAAATTTTTTAGAATTGCAGTACACGTTTATAACTTTCTAACAGTAAAAATACATGAACAATACTTTTTTTTTTCAAGAGAAATAAATTTGTTTTGAAATAAGTTGACAAATGAAAAACAACAAGAAAACTAGATAAAACCACTCTAAACTAAGATAAAAACGACCTTCCTTTAATGGATCTCCTGGACACAGCCACTGCAAACTGCGTTCGCCCTTTATCTCTTCACCAAAGCCGCCTGGAGAGGCATGTTACGATCCAAGGCACCCAACTGCCAGCCACCGTTGAAGATGGTGGAGGATGCCACTATCTTCAAGCTAGGTCTTCCGAGAGTGCCGGTCGTAAGATGCAGCCGCCGTTCCTGTAGAGAGCTCCACACTGCGACACACCCACGCCGTCGTTTCCACAGAATCTAGTTCGCCTCCGCGTAGAAGCTTCCACCGCAACTTCCCCACGCGACTGTCACTCGCATGGAAGGACGAACCGGCGAAGAACGCTGCCACCGCTTGCGCCGATGGCCGGAGAACGAGAAGACCCCGCGGATGCTTTTTCGGCTAGGGTTGCTTGGACGGAAGAAGAGAAGTTCCCCCGAGAAAAAAAAAACCTAATTCGTGCCTTGGTTGCGAAAATTGCAGCAAGTCCCCAAAATCCTGAAAACTTTCACAAACGACGGTGAGGTAACATTACTTTTTGAAAATTAAAGAAAAAAAGTTTAAATTTTTTTTTATTGTTAAAATGATAAAATATTAAAATATTTTAAATTTTTTTAAAATTAAATATAAATTTTCTTAAATTTTTATAAGATATCCAAATGATCTTATGAAATTTTTTATTTCCAAATTTTTAATATTTTAACTATTTTCATTAATTTATAAGAGACAACACCCCATAATAAAATTCTAAATTAATTTTCCATACATCACATGCACATTCATAATGTTCCTTATAAAAATAACCCATGTATGAGAAAAACAACTACACCTTCATTTTTGTGCATTTTTGCATTTAACCCCTTGAACTTATGCATAACCTAAATTGATGTTAAAACATAAGAATTTAGCTTAAGTACACGTTTATATCACTTTAGATGTTGATAAATTAATGCACAAAAATGTACCAAAAATACTTATCATTTTAATACTTGTTATCTTAATGATAGGGATTAGCCTTACATCAAGATTTATAAACATAACTCCATCTTGTAAGGCATATTTATAAGAACTTAACATTAATGAATAGAAAGATATTTCTCATTTTTCTCTATAATCCAACATGATACCAAAGTCCAGGATTTAGGAAACCAAAACAACATGTTATTCAATTTTGTATTTTACAAGACTCATATGTGTGTGCATATATATATATATATATATAGGGAGTTGATTTTCTAATGGTGCCACTAGAAAACTTTTCTAGTGGTGCGAGTTTACTGAAGGAAGTTTCAATAGTACTTAGAGAAAATTTTGGTAATATAGAAGAAGTTCAGATGATGTGCAAAGGAAATTTCAGTCCAAAACTCATCACTAGGGATGACACTAGTGGCACCACTAAAGTGTCATTTTCCACATATATATATATATATATATATATGTATTTAAATTTCAGAATGGTTGAAAATGTAATTGTAAAAAAATTTATTTTGAAATTAAAATTTTAAATATTGATTATAAGTACTTCATTTATTACAACAGCAATTTCGAATGATTTTATATACGTGTAGTATTTATTATCAATAAATAAATATGTAGTAATATTTGTTTTATTTAATTAGAATGTTTATAGTAATGATAGTACATATAGTGAGAACTATATAGTACATATAGTGAGAGAGTAATATGTATAATGATAGCATATATATAATGACATTCAAATATCCATCACAATACCCTATAGTGACATTAGATATTGTGACGGATCCCACCAACCTATAATGACAATTTTTCCACCTATAGTGATAGATTTATAAGGCAATTTCTTATTTCATTAAATGGTTTCACCATCCAATTTGGCCATGCCTATTTCTCTGATGAAGGTATAGGAATCATGAATAGATGTGAAAAAGAGAGGACTGATGAGTGCAAAGACCTCAATGGCAGAAGTGAAGTTTGCAAGGAAGTTTGTTGTCCCAAGCATACAAACAAAATATTAGGAAAGAAGCTCCATAAAGTGGTAAAGGAACAAAACAATCCAACAAAGGCTTCATCATATATCAGACTAACTCTTGAGAAAGAACAAAAAAGGAGGGAGATAGGGTTGTAACTCAAATGTGATAAGAAATCCCATCAAGGACTATCTGCAAAAACAAAAGATTGTTTCTAATGCATGGTGTGGTATCAAAGGGGAAGAGATGGATGAGGAGGGAGTGGAAGAATCTGAATATCAACCACAAGTTTCATTACAAGCTCTTTTAGGGGATGATCATCTAGACAATTCACCTATATGGAGAATATTTGGGAAAACCAATCTTAGCTCTAGTGGATCTGGAGAGCATTGATAATTTCATTCATGTGGAAACAATGAGGAAATGAAGATGCTTTCGGGTAGTTTGTCAAGTGCGACAAACTATGTTCAGATATAAAGAATTTAGAGGAAGGCGTAACAATAACCATTTAGTGGGTGGTCCACTAGTTTAAAATCACAAGGGAATGCAATACTAAACTTTAAGGAGATGACTTGCACTTTTCAACTAGAAGATGAGAAGGTTGTATTTTTGTTTTTCTTATGTTATTGTTGCAATTCACCATCCTACCACTTGCACCTCAAATGGTTTACAAACTCTTTGCAAGCCATAATGTAACTTCAAGAAACTCTTCTTCCAATATCACCATAACCTACACCATTTTCCTTCCTTTACAGATTTGCACATTTCCTGCTTGATTTCTAACTCAGGTTGCAAATAGGCAACAAGTGGGGGAGGTGGTGCAATGGAGGTAAGGGGTGTTTAGGTAGGAGGATGTAGGAATTGTGGTGGTGGGTTGCAGGTAGGGGTTTTTCTTTTAAAAAAGGTTGCCACATTGGCGATGTCAAGAAAGAAGACAAGATTTATAGATGAGTGATCCTACTACAAGTGGCAAACCTTATGTGTGGGTGGTCGATCTATAAAGGGCGATTGGGAGCAAAGAAGATTCTCTCGTGCAAATCGACGGTCTACAATGAGTGATTGGGAGCAAAAGCTTCTTGTGTGTGAGCAAAGGGTATTTGAGTAAACAGACAACAAAGAGTATTTAAGATCTAGGATTTGTTGTGTGCGAGGGGCTGATGGGCACAAAGGGTGTTGATCAGTGAGGAGGTGGTTCACAAGGCTGAGGCTTGTGGGTGCGAGCAAATTACTGCACACAAGCCGACATGTGTGGATGGCATAGGAGTAGGAAACCAAGCTAGGTGCAGATGGAATGAATAATGTGTCCAAGAGGCTAAGTTTATGGAGGTAAGTAATAAGCAAGGAGAAAAAGAATGGAAATTTAGGTAATAAAATCAGAGATTAAGAAAAGAGATATAAATAGATATTAGGGGGGAGGGGGGAATAAAGGATTTTGGAGATTCTACTAAAGATGCGAAAAATAAATTTAAGTAGAAAAAAATAATTTTTTTGATTGTTCTCATGAAAATTATTAGGATAATTCAAGTTAGGATATGGAAATAGAAAAAAAGTGAAATAAACATCAAGCAACCAAACTACGAGTACCATTGTCAAGAGTTTAACTTAAAGCAGGGTGTTTACAAAAAGCACACCATAAAATGTGTGTGGGAAATCTCTAACGGAGTCACTAATTTCTATGATCCCAAAAATGTGTTGAAAGAGAGGGAAAGAGAGAGTCTCACTACACCCCCTTTTGAACTCTATTATCATTCAAGTAAAAAGAGAAAAAAAAAGAATAGAGTCACCACTTAATTTAATTATAAATGTAAACTAGAAAAAATCTATATGCATATGCAAATGAAGTGAATGACTCTTACAAGTGTAAGGTTGTAGATGAACCATAAATTTGGGTAGGTACTCTTAGTGGGAGTTCGTGTCTAATGAAAATCCAAAAACGAAAATAGATTTTGTTAAGTTTTAAACTTTTTGGTGTTAGCTGACAAACGAAAATCAGGAATTTAACTTTTCTGATTTCCATCTGATAAGTTCAGTATATAATGAAATGAACTTTTCTCATTTCCTCCCTCCACCCTCAAGAAACCCAGAAAAGGTGGGTGAGTTCTAGGGATCTAAATGTGTGAACTAGATAAGTGCAAAGTGTGTGATTTAAGTGTGAAAATAGAAAAGATGAGAAGGATGGGGCAATGAAGCCCACATGAGATGAAGTAGATGACAAAAAAAATGACAAGATAAGAAGAAATAGACCTAATGCAGAGAATAGATGTAATAAATGACTTTATTTCCTTTTCATATGTGGATGTGATGGGAAATATCTTAAGTTTTGTGTCTTAAACATAGTGGGATAGAAATTAGTTAATTAACAAAGTGATGTAATGCATGAGCCATAAAATGAATCCTGTTTGATAGAAATTAATTTAGCAAGTTAATTATTCAGGTTGTTTTCTTCCCAAAGGTTACTCATTTTCTTTATGTTATATTGATTCTGATTATGGTAGTTGCATATATTCTAGAAATTCTACTACTAATTACATTGTTAATTTAAGGGATTCGCAAATTTCCTGGAAAATAAAAAACAACAATGTTGCTAAGTTTTTTGTAAAAGCCAAATATAGGGAAATGGCTTTTGCCACTTACAAACTTACCTGGCTTACTTGCATCCATACCAACTTGAATGTGTAAATTGATTGTCTCATTGATGTGTTGTGACAATAAGGCTACTATGCATATTACAACTAATCTAGTATATCATGAGTGCACTAAGCATATCAAAATTGATTATCACATAATTAGAGAAAAAGCCCAAAATGGAAGTAGCATCAAAACAATTGCAGTTAGAGGTCAATTTAGGACATATCTTCTAGACAATTCTAAGTTGTGCCCCTTCAGAATGTCGTTTTTTGTCACACCACTCTAAATTTAATCTCTACCAACTAACCCTAGATGCTTAGGCTTTGTTTGAGAATGAAAAACTCTAACTCTAACAACTGTAAAGAATTAAAGTTGAAAGTAATTTTACAAATGATATTGAATTTACATAATAAATTATAATGTGAGAGTTTGTATATTAAAATTTATATAATAATTATGACAAATGAGAATATGTAAAAAGCTGAAAGCTCTCTATTCCCATATAAAACCTTAATCTCCCAGGCATGGACATCACCCACCAAGAGCCCAACACTCAAATCAAGTGCAATCATTACATGGAGATACCCACCAATGTTACCACATATTTCATGTTATCATCTTTTGTTTCTATTGTTAACATTGAATATTTTGTTGAATGCAACACTTCATAGCCACTTTTGACATTTTCATTATTATATTTATGTGTTTAAAATGTTGATGTAATGCGTTAAAAGGTTCATATGGCCCAGCAATCTTGCCTGTCAAATAAATTTAATAAGTTTAGTTCCTATCAATATGATGTAAGAAGAAACATTGTTTGTGACATTGCCATACCTTATAAGAATATACATTCCAAGCAAGCCCTGCCTCAACAATGCTCTACTAATCACGTGGTAGAATGAGCATCTTTTTTATTGTGATGATATAGCAAGTAGAGTGAGACCGTCAATACACTAGTCAACAATATTTACAAGATCAAGCAATCAAGGAAATGCATTCCAATTGTAAGAGGATAAATACTTGAATCCCAGCTAATAAAATTACCGCTCCTTATATTTTATTGTCTCGAACCCCAACTACCATACCGATGGCAATGTACATCAAAATTCTATATCCAATTCAGACCAGTTCTCTGCACAAGCACCCATCACCAAGTCAACAATTTTGAAACTTACATGCTACTAAAATCCAAGACAATATTTTGAAAATTGAATGCTATACATAATTAAAAAAAGGGCATGATTTGACCGTACATGCCAAGGCATGAACTGTGAAATCGCTCTGCTTGCCTTTGGATTGTTCACGAATACTTGAGAAAGAAGAAACTCCACGTTCAATACACTGACACAAGAAGCATGCATAACATAATCATAAATCACAATATTACTAATTCAGAATTACCATTATTCTCACCTCCTGCACATAGAAACACCTTGTTTTAGCTCAGATTTTACCCAAAGGGAGAAATTTTCATGGTAGTCCATGGCTAGTGAGACAAATTTTCTTATTGCAAAGAAAGAAGGAGCCAATTAGCATGACTTATCGACTATTTTTACATTATGTCTGGAAGAACCACAGGTTTTTTCATTCTGCTTGTTTTATTCTTTGAGGAGAAAAAACCCTCAAATATAGCATAATGTTTCAAAAGAAACAAGTAAATAATAGTAAATATCTGAATTATGCAAACAGGAAACCATCACATTCTAGTGAATGGCATACCTGAAGAAGATAACTATGAAGCCAATCAAGTGTTTGAGGGAATGTTGTTGCTGATATATTTACAATAGTAAGACCCTGTGACAAAAGATAAAATAACGGTTAGCCTGAAGTGTATAGTACCTTCAAACTAGATTCATACCTCAAAGTAACAAGGAATTTTCCCATAAAAATTGACACTTTCGATTAAGGATACAATTCTTTAAGATGGGAATTTCTGAATCCAAAAGATTCAGTAACTATTAACATAAACATAAGTATTCGATTTCATTTTTTACTTCCTGAAAATGCAGAAAAGTTCAATAAAATCTCATGTTCAGGCTATTGAATCTGAGCCTGCATGTTTGTATTTGAAGCCCGTGCAGAACGTAAAAGATGTGCACTACACTCGTGTAAGGATGAGTTTTAACAACAATTATATGAACATGCATCCACCACTTTAGATAAAATAATGTTATCAAATTCTGACATATCCTATTTAATGTTGAATTAAAATCTGTTCTAGTATTTGAAACTTCTGATAATCCAAAGAAAAAGAGTCATGCATATTACCAGTGCCTCAAAAGAGCAAAGATAATCCTGAATCATTTTAAGATTAGTAATCAGCTTTTGTCGTTCCTGACAGATAAGAAAATAACCATCAGTCGTAATACAATATTCATCAAGCAAGCAAATAAAGAAACAAAGAATATGCACTAATTATTATTTTGGAAATGTATGCAAGTCTGAAAGGTGGTTTCTTAGCCACAAAATCAATGTTTTGAGAAAAATATTTGATTATTATTTGAAAACAAAAATTTCAGAAAATAGAAAAAAATCCAGAAAAATGCAGGAAGTCTGCAAAAATTCCAGAAATGTATAGAAATTTGTTTTCAAATATATACCCTTTTATGATAACAAAATATAATCAAAAATCTCCGGTACATCATATGTGAAACTTTAAATTTTCAGGAGTAAACCACATCACTCGCAAGTTAGATTATAAAAGGAGTCTAATAGTCTTAATACACCAATGAAATTTAATGAGTTCAAAGTTCAAACTACACATTATTCAGAATAAATGGTCATTCCCAATGAGTATTTGAAAAACCTTGACTATAAAAAATCATGATTAGTTACACTTTTACAATGATTATTTAAAAAAACCTTGATTATTCAAAAAAGTTCTGTTTGTTCAAAAAAATCATGTTATCAACTACACTGATTATTTGAAAAATATTGATTATTCAAAAAAATTATGATTGTTTATAAAATTCATGATTGGACACAAAATTATGATTGTTTAAATCAGATAGGTTGAAGCGATGGGTTTTACTGGTCCAACTGACCATTCCAGCCAACCTATCCAGTCAGACTGCAAAACCAGTCCAACCAAGGGTAGTTGGACTGGATGTGTTACCCCAGTCCACAGTTGGACCAGTCGGACCATCCAGTTCAAACAGGTTTTTAAAATATTTTTCAAAATATAAAGGTTATTCTCATCATCTACTTTATAAAGTATGAACCTCATATTTGATACATGGAACCATATCAAAGGCTGCAAACTCAGAAATTTAAATTTCAATACATGGTTCATATCTCTGTCCCCAAAGGTTCTTGTGGAGAGCCATTCCTCAAGCAATGCCTGCACAAGCATGATCAAAGACGTAAAGAATCATAAGCTCACCATCACAGAACAAAGATTGCATGTGCTAGTAATTTCTGGAAAAGCCTAAATGAGACCCTAACAAGCCAGAAAGTGGCTATTGTTAAAGTACATTGATTTATTAAGGTTTAGTGTAGTGTGTATTTGGGTTTGGTTAGTCATTTTTTAAGTTATGTTTGTCTTTTTTACATAGCCTTTATATGTAGAGAGACCCTTGGGTTTGCTAATTTATCAATCTACTTTCAGCTATTCTTTTATTTTAAAATGAAATCAGAGCTTAGATTTTAAGAGTAAAAAAAGTGCAAACGATCCTAATAAAGAGGAAGATCCTGGCCACCAACAATGGCCAGCCTCCTACCTACACCCCAAAACTACCACCATCATCATCCATTACCTATGCCACCTCCCTTTGTCTCCTCTATCACTTCTTTCCTCTTCCTCGTCTCCTCCAACCACAGAAACCTCACCTATTCTTATATAGATGACATAAAGAAAAAGAAAGGAGGCTTTCATGGTTTCACTAGATCCCAAACAACCCAAACCAAATGGAAAAAATCCTAATTTTATAAAATAGTCTTGATCATCTTTGTTTGCTTTGTAGGTATTACTATCCCTCAAGCAAATCCCTCGATAGACGGCCAACATCGTCCTCAAGCAAATGAGAGGAGAAAACAAGTTCCGGGTAAATGTCGAAAAAAATATAAATAAAACAAAGTCGTCACCTTATTTTAAAGGAAAAACAAGGAAACCTACGAGGAAAAGATAACTTTTCACAGCAAAGACTAAAAATCTCAATTAAAAGAGTAAAAGATAGATATAACAAGAGGGTCTGTTGTTCAAAAGACTGGATAAGGAGCTCTACGTACTGGTGGTGAAGGTGTTAGGCACCCCCAACCAGCCCGGATAAGATCCAGCCTCTCAACAGCTTATAAAAGGATTACTAGGAATAGAAAACCGGGACTCATATTCGGTATTCTGGCCATGGAGGAGGTTGGAAACCAACAGAATCGACCGGGAGAATAACGGAAAGGGTCATGGTTTGCATCGACCCCGAAGTGTTATGCTAAATAAATAAGAAAAAACACAAAAGGGTCTTACACCTCCAGGAATTAATGCTTAGGGGGTTCCGATGGATACTTCCGGGACCACAAGTCTTCGACTGGAGAGGCCACAAAAGGACTCGAAAGCAAGTCTGATCTCGGGGCACTTACCTAGGCCACGATGCACAAGCTAGCATCAAGCAATGGTATAGAGAGAGAGAAAACGAGAAACGTGGAGAAATTTTCCAGCCTTAACGGACTTCCACTTGCAAAATAAGGGAGCCAAATAAACTGTCCATTCGGAACTAGTGTGATCGAACAAGGGTGTGAAAAAAATAAAACAACCAAAGAAAAGTAGGGCACATGAGGGTGCCAAGTGGATTAGGCCAACATAGGGGCAGTAATGGGCTTGCTTGCTGGTCGACCAACCGAAATCGGTATTTTCAAAGACCGGGTTCCATGCTTTGTCCCACAATGCGCATACCTGTGCATCTAAACCAATAAGCATGCAAAAATAGATAACCAAAGCTGGCTTGAAGAAAAGGATATCTACAACGATTTTGAAAATATAAAACAGCATGCATAGTCATAAGCTAGGAGAGAAACTTTGCTCAAGCAAAGCAGTTGTCTGGTGTAGTAAAGAGAATGTCCTTACTCAGGGAAACGTTAAAGATAACTCTCTCTTATCCAGGGTGACATACATGCAGGATAAGGAGGAGAGGGAGGATCTTGGGTGATCCCTGAGGGAAGAAAAGACTTCCCCTAGTCGAAGCCATGGACAACTAGGTGGGACGATATTACTAAAATAAAAGAGTCGTCTCCCCCCTTCCCACCAGTGGGAAAGGGGGAGAGAATGACTAACCTGTAGGAAGGTTAAACCGGAGTCCTCGCCGGTGAGCCCTCGTGCACGAACGATCGATGTGAATGAAAGTCGAAAGTTGGATGGAACAAGTGGCCAACGTCAGGAGCTGGAACGCCTGGACACTAAAGAAGCAATAGCAATCGAAGAGTCAAACCCCTCTCTAGTGGCAGAGGGGGATCTATTTATAGGTCGGGGGCATGACGTTTCGCAAAGTTAGATTGTCGGGCGTTGAAAGGCCAAGTGTCGCACACGTTACGTTGATTAAGCGACGATCGAATTTGCGACCCTTGGAATTATCGAGGGACGCCAGCACTCTAGGCCGGAATTCCGTCATATTCGTCGGAATTCCGACTTATCTACTGCGGAAGATTGGATATCTGCGTCTGGTTGGTCAGCTACTAAGGGACTAATCTCATGCCCCTTGGAAGTGCATCAAGAGCGGCCGGCAGGGCCGAATCTCCATCATATAGGCTGGAAATCTGCCCACTTATCGCTGGATGACTAGTCCGTTCTTAGACTCAGTCTCTCAACCGTAATCCTTCTAGAAGGTGCATCAGAAATAGCAAGGACCATACTCATACCACTAGAAAGTGCATTAGTGGAGGCTACTTGGGGTCTGGTAATTGGCTTGCTCTTAGAAGGCTAAATCGTAAAGTCTCGAGTTTTATTTTATGGTTGGTCATAACACTACGACCTTTACTCTACAGTTGGCCGTAACATTACGGTCTTTATTCTACAATTGACCGTAACACTACGACCTTTACTCTACGATTGGCCATAACACTACGATCTTTATCCTACGGTTGGTCAAAAGCAAAAAACAGAAGTGTCGTAAAAAGAACGTTGACAAAAATAGAACTTCTGTTGATGAACATCAAGCGATGGCAGAGGTTCCGTCTAGGAGACGAAACCGTCGACTAGGCAGCAACCATTAGGTAATGTGAGATCCAAATGGTAGTTCGTTGTACGAGAGACGATACAACGGCGTTGGCTCATTGTACGAGAGATGACTCAACGGAGTAGGTCCATTGAGTAAGAGATGATACAATGGTGGTTCGTTGTACGAGAGGTGACTCAACGGAGTAGGTTCGTTGAGCGAGAGGCATGAGGTGGAAGACGAAACAAGACTTCCACTCAGGAGGCCTGACTTCCGATTGATATAACCGAAAAACAGCTCAAACTTTTGGGGTGCCCTGGTTGGCACCTAGGAGTACAACACTTAACTTGAATCCAAATCGTAAAAGGTCGAATGTTTGGCCCAGACTATCCACAATATTTGTTGCTTATCTCCAAGTATAAGGGGTCAACAATAGGGTTTGTGGATTCCTAGAGTTTTAGACTCATGTTCCAAAGAGAGAGAGGGAGTTGAAATGATGGGCTTTGCAATGTTGACACACAAAAGTAATCATGGAATGGGTCGCTTCTAAAGTATCCCATGGAGGAAGCACAACTTCCAAGCCAATGTGAAGCATTAGAGAAGCAGAGATACAAGAGGTTAAGGCCAACTAGATCAATAGCACAACCAAAGGTGAGAATAAAGTCAGATGACTTGTACTCAATGTCAATGCCATTGTTGCCCACATGTCTGCGATGTATATTGCCAACTTTTGTTGTAGGACAAGTCACCAATTGAAAAAGAATCGAGGAGGGAAAAGTTGTCAAGCATGTGAAGAAAAACAAAGAGAGGGATTTGTAGTATGTTGCAAAAAGGGGAAGAAAAAGAGAAAATAAAAAAGGAAACATAAAGAAAGAAAAAGGGATAGAAAAGAGGGAAAATGAAAGGAAAAAAATTATGAAAAAGATAAAAATGTTGGAATTATAAAAAAAGAGAAGAAAAACTTCACAAAATATTCCTAAGGATAGACCGTATGTCTATTTATTTTACTGCCTTACATTATATCATCTGATGGTTCAACTACTACTATTAGAATGTTATGTTTTTCTACATATTTGTCATTTTCTGCAATATTTAACCTTGAATTCAAATTAAGTCAATTAAAAGCCGGATACTCCAATTTAAGGGGAAGTATAAGTATATTGATGTATTAGGCTTAAGTATTGTGTGCGTGTGTGGCTTTAGTTCCACATTACTTTAAGTTATATTTGTTTCCTTATATAGCCTCTATGCATAGAGACTCTTACGTTTACTAATGCATCAATCCACGTTTACCTATTCCTTTGTTCCAGCAATGGTAAATAAAAAAAGTTAGAAGAAATCATAGAATTTCCTTGAAACAATAATGATTTGAATTAAAAGGGCTGGTGATGAATAACACCAAATACTGGATAAATTGGAAGAAGGGAAACTGACCTTGTGATCAAACTCAGCCATCTTCAAGACAATTGGGACAATAATGGGCTCTGCACCCTTCTTCACTTGTTTGGAGTTCCATGCATGTACGCCTGAGATAATGGGATTATCTCCTGTATAACCCACAAAACAAAAATGTGAGATGGTATTAGAAACAGGAATAACTCTCGCACTATAGTAAACACAATAAATTCTCAAATATGTTTTATTTTTACAATAGTGATTATGTTAAGAAAACAATTAAAGGAATAGCACAACAAAGAAATAAACAGATGTATAACCTTGTTGCACAAGACCTTTTTCATCAGGTCTAGCAGGCATTGCATTCTCTACATTTGCAGAGACTAACTGGGCAACCTCCTCTCTACCTTTCAGCTCATAGCAAGACATACTGCCTTTTGTGTCACCCAGTCCTTCAGTAATGTTCAAATTTAAGGACTGGGAATTTTCATCTATGGCAGTGACTTTGGAAACATCATGAGCTTGTGATGTAACATTGTTCTTTTGCAAATCTGTCATTTTCCTCTCTATATCTACCTTAGCTATGTCTCTATTTTCCTCATCCATTAAATAAATACTTGGATCTAAATGTATCCCCTGCCAGAGGCACAAGAGAGACCATTAAAAATAAGGAACCAGAAAGAATGCACTGCTACTAGGAACAGGGAAATGATAAGAAAAAAGGAAGCATTTCCCACAAGAAACTAATCATGTACTTTAAGCATACTAATTAAGCCATTACCCAAGCATCTAGGCTGTGTGTGCTTGGGCAGCCAAGCATTGCCTAGATACCAATTGAATATATATATATATATGGCAAAAAAGGGTCTATAGGTGCTTATAGAAGTTTCTTTTGTAAGTATCAGGTAACCCAATGCTTTCATCGGGTAACCTAATGAGATCATTAAGTAAACCCAATGCTCAAACCGATTTACCTGATGCCTACAAAAGGGACTTCTATAGTTAGAAGAAAAGTATAGGATGATTTTTATTAAGATAATAAGCATCACTAGAAAATGCATACAATATAGAAAAATTACAAAATGAAAATGTTAAAATAGTCCCACATTGATAAATGTAGGGAATAAACTAGATTTAATATATAAACAACTCTTTCACTCATAACTAATTGGTTTTGAAATGGAATTTTAACATGATATCAGAACTAATTCATACACATCCACCCGTAAACACTTATAGGCATAAAAAGAAATTAAAAACAAGCCATAAGTGTGAGAGAGTGTTAGAATAGTCCTGCATTGATAAATGTAGAGAATAAACTGAATTTAATATATAAAGAACTATTCTACTCGTAGCTAATTGATTTTAAGATGAAATTTTAACAAAAAATTATAAAATCAATATCGAAAAAGTAAACACAACATATGATTTGACTAAATTACAACAAAAAGAAATCACCCTTGACCAATCCCTCACAAGATTCTTCCACCATGCACTAAACTCCTTGATGTCTAGCTTATGAGCTTGAAAGCAACCAAATAATCAAAATCCCAGTATGAATATTTAGGATTGGTGTGTTCTTCTGCTGTCCATTTCCTTTGGAAGATCCAGGCTGCTTCCCCTATAAAAGACTTAAGACTGTCATACTTTGTGACCATAGATGCAGCCTCTGATGACACCAGAGGATAATCTAATGTTTCATAATTTCCATTGTGCAATACAATAATAACTTCAACTTCCATTTACTTTTATAAACTCTAGTGAGGGCTCATTTCTAGCATGTTAGCCACACAAAAAAATCACTTTAAAGGGAGAATTAGCCTTCCACATCAATTTGGCACTGTTTGACTAAAGGTTTGTTCTCATGTAACCCTATATAGCATATTGCCACAGAAAACGACTGGGATTTATGCAGGCATCCAAACTGGAATATCCTCCATTAGCTCAATTGGTATTTTTTGCCCTGCCAAAAATCTGTATTGCCATTTCAATTTTCTTATTCTTGAGGTTTTTTCTAAAATCAAAATTTCATGTCCATCCTTTCTTACTCTGACAGCACATAGAAGATACAGTCCCCCGTGTATTATAAGATGTGTAAACAACTCTCTAAATTCATTACTCAAAGGTATCAGATTTCCAGCCCATTGTCAAACCAAAATGATGCAGTGTCGCCCAAGTTCACATGATATTCTCTCCCTTTTCCATAATTATCCTGCACTCTGTTCAAACAACCTCCCCCTCAAAGAAATAAAACCAATCCAGAGCTCTCTGATCATCCACTGCAGAACCAGATTTATATTTTGCTATTAAGATGCACACCCAGAGACCTGTCATGTTACTATCCAACTTCCACAGGCACTTAGTCAACAAGGTCACAGAGAAACCTCCAACACTCATTTTGATGCTTCGTAAGAAAAAGGGTAGGCCTAAGTAATTGAATGGTAATTTATCAGTTTTGAATCCAAGCATATTTTCCCAAGCTGTCAACTTTTCCTCATGCATGTCTATTCCAATCAGTGAGCACTTATTGAAATAAATCTTTAGACACGGCACCATTTCAAAGCACACTTATAAGAAGCTTAGATGCTGAAGTATTTTTACATAATTTTGTTTCTTTTTATACTTTAAAGAATAAAGAAAAAATACAACAAAACATCATTCTGGAAATAGTGTTCTCCGTCTGGGCCATTAACAATCCAGACTGTCCCTGAAAAAGGAGATTCAAAAGAAGCTATCAAGCATAAGATCAAAGACATCTGTGGAAGTTTTATTTTCAAGATCCATCTTGTCAAAATATGGACATAATTTAAAACTAATTGACAATTAGTAAAGATACCCTTTTCCACATTAACTCATTTTGACTTTTTCTTTTTCACTAGTCCATGTGGAACTAGATTTTCTAATTCCCGCCCTAAACCCTAAAGGCATGTTAAATTATGTGTAATTACAAACTTATGACAACATTAAGTTCATTTCAGTAATATTTTGGCAAAAATATTTTAGTAATGCACATTCATTAACATGTATTCCTGCACACGTGTTAATGCACATTCATTAATAAGTGCATGTGTGCGTGAATGTGGGATGTGGGGTGGGGGAGTGAAGGGAAAAAAAACTTAAAAACATAACTATTTGTTAGATATTTACTTGATTAATCTTACCAAGAATAAAGGCATGAAATGCTAAAAGGAGCATATCACCCTAGGTGGCTTAAGTGTCCACCTTAATAAGCATGCTCTTAAATTATAGCTACACTTTTCACTTAAGGTTTTTATTATGATAAATGTCCTTTGTATGAATGAAGAAACACACCACCTGCGTGCCTGTCTTGATGAGCTAGCTATGTTACAACTACAATCCTGAGTTACATCATTATTTGATAAATCTCTTTTGTATAAATGAACACATCAGTATGCAAATCATCCATGCTTTGCCTAGATTTTTATTCTTATCAAATGAAGCAACACAGTCATAAATACTAGTTTAGCAGTAGGAGAATAACTAAAACTGAACTTTCAGTAGGGTTTTTAATAATTTTCCAATCCAAAAAATTGTTTTCAGATTGTACTTTCATAATAGAAATAACAAATTGAAACTGACAATCAAGTCAAAGAAATCAAAAACCATTGTGAATTAAAACTATTTTTTTTCAAGAAGCAACACTACAGAAGATAGACGAAAGAAATCAATCATATCCATGCAGAGAAAATTTCACCAAGCAAAACACAAGATCTATTACCAAACCTCAATAATAATAGGCTTCCCATCCTTCATAGCCTTCTTCAAGTCACCAGCTAGGCCTAAGGAAACAAAACATAATCTTTCTAAAACAATGCTAGCAAATTAATAACTAAATTTTTAAAAAAAGCTAAGAAAGATAGGGAAATAAAACTAGAATGGCAGAATAAAGAAAGCTGACTACTCTTCAGACTCTTGCATCAAATCATTTGCATGCATCCAATGATATATACAAGAACAATAAAAAACTTAGGGCAAGTACCTTTTCGAACAATCCTGCATTCTCTGCAGAACTCAGTTATGAATTCTTCAGAAGAATCAAAATCACGAGACCAAACTGGAGTAGAAGCCAATGGAGCACTGTTAATAGGAAAAAGTAAGAAAAATTGAAGCTTCAAGTAAGCATAACAATGTATAAAAAGGTCTATACAATTTTACAGTATTCTTTGTCCAAAATTGAAATGCTAAGGTATTCATAATTACAATTTACAAGAAGTTACACTTTACAATTATCATGCATGTGATCAACGTCCTGATTGTCATCCATAGATGGATTCAAATATGATTATAGAATGATGATGACAAGAAAATCGATATTAGCCCATTGATGTGCTACCAAGCAACATTAAGCATGGATGACAAAATCTTTGAACTGCTAAAGCAACCTAGTTCTGCCATAAACATCATACTCTGAATGACCTCCTATCACTAACACTTGTGTATTAAGCCAACCAGCAGCACAGCACATGGTGCTAATGCTCATTAAGATTTTTCCTTTTCAGATAAGAAAATTCCCCAGATCCATACATAGGTTGTTGGCTACTTTTCATAGTGATTTACTATTTTGATACAACAGCAATCACACTCCACTCCAGGGTTTCTCATCAATAAAAAACATGTTCAAAAACAATGCAACAACAACCAATTCCTTAATCTCACTATGTGAGATCAGCCAAATGAATCAGTTTCATATATCTATTTATAAATAAAAAATATTCCATTAAATTACAAATTTCTTTTTCACAATTTCTAATCAAGTAACTTTTTATCTTTCTCTACCCATTTTTGATTTTACCTACACTAATTAATTCCCCTTTTGTATAAAAAAATTACATAATTTTGTTGGGACAACAAAAACATCTCAACCTAAAAATAAAATATGGTTTAGAGCCCAAGTCAAGTAACTTAGTTAGAATTTTGGGTTCAAACTTCTCACAAAAGTCAATAACATCTACAAATTTCCATAAAAGGCTTGGTTTAGAACTATTTATAATTTAGAACATTAATAGATTGGTATAATTCTGAAAAAATAAATGTGGAAACCTCATTAATATTTTTAAATATATTAAATCCAAATAAAAAGTTCCTTAGGATAACACGTGAACAAAAATCTATGTAAAGCTTCAAAACACAATATCAAACCAAGAAATTTCTCATCTACTAACTATATCTCAATTTTTTTAAAGAGCATGTTTGAGAGTCATACTCTGTTGATGTACGCAATAATTCATACACCATATCTGTCTGCATCAATAAAGAATTCATGTCAGAGAATCCATCATGAAATCAATTTTAGACAAAAAACTTCCTATTGATAACATTTTGTTACTACCTGTAAAACGTTGGGTAAGTTCAGGCGTTGGGCAAGTTGAGTGGCAATGGTGGACTTCCCAGCACATGCGGTTCCACAAACAAGAATTACCAATGGTACCCTTTGGTGATGAAACCTAAAAACATAACAAAGTAAATTGCACGGGACTCTAGTAGGACTACCTAAGGTGGAGAATCTTCTGATTTAAGAGAATTCTGAATTCTACAAAATATATTCAGTGATAGAATCTGAAGAATATGTTTCACATTAGTTCACAGAAAAAACTTGTTTCTTTTGGTTTTGGTCTATCAACATTGAGAACTTATGAGTTTATATTTTGGAAAAGCATAACTCAGATGTGTTATTCTTCACCAACCTTGTCATCATTTTATAACGGTTAATGTATTCCTCTCCAAAGCCCCGCCTCTTCATGAGCTGCCCAAAATATAAACAAGTTCATCTCAAATAACTAAAATTTGCAAGGTACACATATTGCATTGTTCAAAAGAATCATTGCCACTGTTAAAGAAATTGGTCTAATTTTCAATGTCCAATTACTCAACTCAACAAATACAATCTGCATAATCATGAAAAATAATTAATTATTATTTGAGAAATTACCTATCAATTGTCAAGTAATCATTTAAGTACCCTGTGAATACCAGATCAATTATTTCTTTAAATTAAATGAGTCAAATATGACATCTAAATTTTATCTTTTTTGATAGATTATCAAATAACACTTTTAAAATTATTATAAGTTATAGCATTTTTATATATTTTTACATTTATATACATCTATGATTTAAATCTAATTAAAATATAAGACCAATTAACCATCTGATTAATCACCAATTTTAGCACAGTTTGAAACGTTTAATCCCACATTAGTTACCATGTTATGCTTACACTTGTAGGCTGTATTTATAAAGGCAATATGCTGTCCTAATAGAATAGAACACTTGACCTATCATTGCATTACAACATGGTACTAGAGCCAAAGGAAAAACCCTAGGCCACCAACAACCATCCACTCACTCCATCTCTAACCACCAGCACCCATCTTTCCGACCCTTCCCCACCTTCTGCACCCTCCACCATGAGTCCTCTATTTTTGTTGCCACCTCCTCACTTCCTCATCCACACCACCAACTTCCAAAACCCTAGGTGCAAGTCCTGTTCAACCTAAATGGTAGCTCCTTCACCCTAGGCTGACATTCAAGATCATCTTTTGAGTCAATTTGTTTTGGTCAACAATTTGTTGATCATGGACGTGTTTTGAGGCTGCCATAAACCCTTAATAGTTTGTGTGTGTCGTCATCAACCACATTGTTCATGCTACTAGAATGTAAGTGGTGGTGTCTAGATGGCTTCTTCCAAGTATCTTGCTTTGTCCATCAACATTGTTGTGATCAACAATTTGTTGATCATAGACATGTTTTAAGACTGCCATAAACCCTCAATAGTTTGTGTTTGTCATCATCAACCACACATTGTTCATGCCACTAGAATGTAAGTGGTGGTGTATAGATGGCTTGTTCCAAGCCTCTTGCTTTCTCCATCAACATATCAATATGTTGTCCTAATAGAATAGAACAATTTACCCATCATTGCATTAGAAGTATAACCACCAACCAATCACTCGTCCATTTGATTCCCAATTTCCAATTTCCTAAAGTGATGCATGAATCAAACACTAGATTGAAAGACCTCTATGGCATTCTTTTAGCGGTATCTTTTATCAAAAATCATTTTTTGAGCAGCATAATCAAAAACAAAATTATTGAAATTGAGTTGAATGGAAGGAAAGTTTACAAGGTGATACCTTAAACAGGTTAGCTTCCAAATCAGATTGTGAGCTACAAGACCATACATGAAAGATATATGTTAGAAAAAGTTAACATAAATTACACAAGATAGAAATTACACCATAAATATAGTGCTAACAATGCCCTATATAATCATTTTCAGAAATAAAACTTAAGGGATCAATAGTTCAATACTGATCACAAAACCCATTCCCCTGTCAGGTCTGCTACTGGTCAATAATATTGTCATATGGGTGGAATACAATTTTCAAACGAGAAGATCAATCTTAATAACATACACATCAAGAAGGCTATTGTCAATCAGCAGCTTTTTGAGTTCGAGGGAAATTTTGACAGCAACATGATTAGGAATCTGAAATTGAAAAGAAAAGGAACAATAGAGAGTGGCATAGTCAACGTTTCAAAATGCAACCTACAGAAACTGAGAATTCAAGTTTATTTATAAATGCAAATTATATTCATGCTGCTGTGAACAGTAAAATGAAAGGAAAAAAATAATTATGAAATTCCCAAATAAATAAATATAAGTC
The DNA here is from genome assembly GCA_024699675.1 of Amphibolis antarctica. Taxonomy (NCBI): domain Eukaryota; kingdom Viridiplantae; phylum Streptophyta; class Magnoliopsida; order Alismatales; family Cymodoceaceae; genus Amphibolis; species Amphibolis antarctica. The sequence goes on from JAMKPZ010001895.1 coordinate 28,957, forward strand.
AAAGCATTGAATACATGAAAGCAGGGGAGAATAGACAAATAAAATTCAAAAAATATTTTTGTAAAGAATAATTCATGTAAAAAAAAAAAAAAAACACATACAAAAGAAGTTGGAGTATCAAACATATCCAAGAGTCAAGGCATAGGTGTAATGTTTGCAGCCCCTCATCACTCAACTTGAGCAATAGGAGAAGAGAAGTAGGGAGATGGAGAGCTGCATCTCAAGAGATGAAAGGGTTAAGAAGGAGGAATGGTTGGAGCCAAGAAGGCTTGGAGTGAGAATTGAAAGAAAACTGATGATACTCTTGAATAATCATCAACAAACACAACATAATACTAATAATCCAACACAAACACAACACAACTGGGTCAACATCACAATAAACTAAATCAAATAAACTACCACTTGACACTACCTGAACACGAATAAACTAGTATGACAATGCTTCCCTAGTTGACATGACTCACATTTAAAAGAAGAAATAAAAGCTAAAGGTAAAGCCTATTAAGTTTTCAAAGGGTGACCAAGCTTTTAATACCAACATAGCAATGCAACTAAGTCATGTGAAAGCATATCACAAACAAGAAGTACACACCATCACTCCATTTACGGTCCAAATTAATTCTCATCTCCATCTACAAATCTTGAAAAACACAATGAAAAGGGAAAAAGGTTATTGAATAGGAAAGTTGAGTAGTTATAGCATTGATGGAGGTTATTGAATAAGAAAGAAAAAGGGTATAATCTAGTCAAATTCTAGTAGAGGCATGTACAATGCTCTGTTCAGAGACTCAACAATATCTGTCATTAGCAATGGTGACACTCTTTAAATTAGATAGGTTATGTAAACAGCTAAAAAGTTCTACACTACCTGTAATGTAATGTAAAGCTCTTAAGTCTATAATTCAAGCACTATTACCCCTATAGCTATCATGGTCATACCATTACCTGATGTGGAAGCTAATACAACAATGGTCAAGGAGTCCTTTACTTGTAGCTACAGAAAATGATCATAACCAACTTGAAAAATGGTCGCACTACTTGAGCCTTCAGAAGTAGTGGGTGTAGATGAATCTCCTAAATCAGTAGCAACTAGAACCTATCAAGACACCCAAACTTCTCACAGCAATTTTCAGGCCTATGATTGGTCCTCCCACAATGAGGACAATTGAGTGTAACACTTGCAATCAGATTGTCCTTTGGTGTCTCTGGTGTTATGACTTCCAGATAGTCATGCTGTAGTCATGGAAATTGACTTAACTCATGTGTTATTTGTAGATATCTTGAGAACATGTGCAAAAGTTGTAGCAAGATCAGAAGTAAAGTCTCCACCCAGTATCCAGCCACAAACCTAGGATGCCAAATTTATTGGGAGACAAGCCAAAAAAGCAACTATTACATAATTACAATACCATCTCATTGTAACTGATTGATACATATATAGTTCTTCAAGCAATGTCTGCAATGTACCAAATTATTTCTATATTGACCATCCAATCATGCACAAATTAAAAATATGTTCATAGATTTCATACACTTGAGGGGGTTTGCATAAGTGGGAAAATTAGGAAACAAAAATTTAGGAAAAATTTTCTTAAATTTCTAGCATTCTAGCTTGTCAACTCAAGAAGCATCGAAATGGTGCAATGACGGAGGTGTTAATTCATTCAGCTAGAGAGGATATCACATCTGCGACTTGAGAGGGATACAATAGCCTGATTCATCAGTTCCCAGACCTTAAGGACAAGGTCTCACAAAGTGCAGGTTTATTGCAATGTAATATTAGCTTATTTGGTCATCAGTTTGAGTTATCAGTTAAGTTTTTTTAGTAGTATATAAATATATGTTGTTAATACTTTGAGGATTAGGTATTTCTTCGTGTGAACCTTGTATTGGAGAGTTACTACCTCTCAAAAGCAGTGTATCAAGCTTTTATTGGCATGTTTCCATCATTGAGCCTTCCAACAAGAGAGGGTATTACCATCTCCGATCGATCAATTGAAGGCAAGTCTAGGAGGATCATCACAGGCTCACACTCTTGCATGCAGACTGATGACAATCAATTGCACAATGTTAGGCAAGGAGAGACACAATGTTCAAGCAATGATAGGATGCTCAAGCAATGATAGGATGCTCGAGCAGTGATGACGCAAAAAAGTAGATGATGGCGACAAAGCTCAAGAAACGATGCAGACAACCTTGACTCATGCAAAAATGAGATGGTGACAACAGTAGCAGTGGGATTAAGGTGGATTAAGCTTTAATATCATGTGGAAATGAAAAAGAAAAATGAAAATTGTTATTAACTAATCATAATGTTACATATAAATTCATCACTCATACATAAATGGATCCATAATAGTTGTATTTCACACAGTAATATTTTAGGAATTTAATTATTTTGATAGCATAATTGTGTTATTCATTGGTGTATGAATGACTCCATGCTTCCTTCTGATGGTCCATGAATGAAGGGATGTCACAATAAGCATATGAATAGCATCAAGGAAAGTAAAAAAAAGTGGTGTGGCACACCAAATGGGCAAGGTAAGCGCTTCCCATCTTCAAGGAAAAGAATGGAGAGTAATTTTCGGAACAATACGCGTATGTTCAAAAACGCAATTCATATTCTCTGATATCACATACTGTTGAAATTTTCGATTGTAAAATTCATTCCACCATATTTAGTAGGTTTCTCCTTGCAGACAAACGGGTAGAAACAGAGAAGCTAACTACAATATTGCGTTGATCGGCAAACAATATCCAGAGTCTACCCAATGAGAAGGGTAACGTCACCAGCACAACAGAGAAAAAGCCAAAAACATTTTCAGCAATTGATATCAAACACAAGCAACGCCACATTCCAGAATCTAGAACACAATAACGACAGAATAAGGAAAGAGATCCCACCTTTGTGACCGTGAGCATCCTGCTCAGCAGGAATCTGGAGAGGACATAGTAGTGATCAGCGTTCTCCCCAAGCCACACTTTCACCTGACGGACCGCCACGATTCCTGTCAAATAGATCAAATCCTTGCTCGCAAAAACGCGGAAGAGTAGGGCGACCGGAGGCGAATCGCGTACCTTGACGAAGTCGTACTTCGATGACGCATTCCGCGTCGGCAATCTGGTCGCCGAGGGCAGCGAGGAGGAAGGAGTTTCCCTCTCCTCCTCCACCTCCTCCCCCCCAACCCTGGTCGCCTCGCCTTCCTCCTTCCTCTTCTCCATCGCCCTCTCTCAGCCGATCACTTGACAGATCGAAAATATAATCATGCTGCTGTTGCCGTCATTCACTTCACTTCATCCTATTGTACATTAGGCGGTAATTAATATATTTTGTTGTAATGTATAATATATTCGGAGAAAGTACTTTTTAATGGTATTATTTGAGTTATTTTTTTAAATAGTGTTTTAATTTAATACTTAATTAAATTTATATTATTTAAATTTTTTAATAATGAAAAAGTAACACACTATTAAAATAGTAATTCTAATAATAAATTAACCTTTATATATTTATTAAATAATTTTAATATTTTATAATAAAAATTATTATCATCATAAATTATGTATTTTTTAAAAATAAATATTTTTTATCTTATATAATGAATCTTACCTTTAAAGTAAGTATGTTGCACATCTCTCTCGTACTTATTTTATCAAGATAAAAAATTTTAAAAGGAAATTATTATTTTAAGATAATTTTATTACATGAAGTTATAAATTTAAAATTCTAAGTTTAATAAAAAAATTCTTAATCACTAAGATATTATTTTAGAGGTAGTCTGTGCTTTTTTGAAATTGTGGAAAAAGAAAATATGAAAAATATTTATAGATTTTTGATTGTTTGTGTCTAACGAAAATTTTGAATTATTTTTCGTAATTTTTGTCTATACATATAAATTATTTTTTCGATATTTTGATGAAAAAAATTATCAACTTTTTAAAAATATCATTCTTGACTTTACAATACTTCTTGCCACTATATTAAACATCTCTCAATGTTATTATAGTCATCTCTCATAATTATTTTCCAATGTTATAACATTGTCTAAAATATTTTAGATTATAAATTATCCTTTTATAGTTAACGTCTCTTTGATGTTATTACTCTCCTTCTCCTAATGTCATTTTTCTCATTTTCCTCACATCTTTTCTCTTTCACATTTCCCTGTTACTTGCTATTCTATTTAAATTTCCTTTGTAGCAATTTCTTGAAATAATAACATTTGAAAAGATGAGTTGTAGTTTACGAGTTATATTTATTCGTTGAAATAACAATTTTTCTAAAATTTTAGTTTTACCTTTAAAAGGTTTTTTTTTTTTAAATGTAATGTAATTAACATTTGATGAGTTATTTACTATGATGATATTTTATTTTTTAAAAATATTTAATTATTAAGGATATTTTAAATGCTAAATTTAAAATATATATGTAAAAATACATTTTAAATTATGTGATGATATATGTAAAAGATTATTTAAAAATATATGTAAATATTTTAGAATCATAAGAATGTTCACATCTTTTAGATCGAGAAACCACAAAGAGTCGAAGGAACTATGTAAAAACAACTCTCGAATTTTTCTAAAAATGAATATAAGGTCAAGAATTAAGAATTGCTACAAACAAAATCTATGTGTCTTTGATTTTTTTTCAAAAGTTACCCTTAACAATGTTAAGAGGTAAAAACTCTTACAAACGAACACAACCATAAACATTTATTCACATTATACTCACTATTTATCCTCAATATACTAAAAATGGGCTATGATTTTATAAAACAACAAAACTCAAATCGATATATTGTTGAATTCCCTTAAAAATATCATTAAAATTTAATGATACAATTGCAATTGCTCGTACGTTTGGAAAAAACTCTAACTAATTTTTAAAATTGAATGAAACTAAAACTAAAAGTTTGTAAAAACAAATGAAACTAAAGTTACATAATAATTAATATGGTAAAAATTTATATATTAATAATGATAAATAAATTTTTTTATAAAATTAAAACTAAAGTTCAAAAAATAATTTTCAAACGAAGCTAAAAATGGTCAAACCTTGGAAACCCTCTTTCTTCATTGGTTTCAAGCGAAAAATATCCTTGCCCGTCAATCAAATTTGCATCTCAAAATCAAGACCACTGCTTAAGATACCCACGGATGATTTACCACTGAAGGCTTATATTTACATTATGTAATCTATTGGTAATATTATGTCAATGAGCTTGTGAACCATATCTGTATTCCTGCAAAAGGTATGGCGATATACACCAAAAGAAATGCATGCAAATTTGACAAGGCTTTCACAGATTATTCACAAGCTACTTTTGAAAACGATGAATGACTACGATTTCGTTCTCAAGTGCTGATACGAAATAGTTGATTCAGGTGCAAACTTTGGCTTCGTTTGTTTCATCAACTTCCTACTTCATCCGCAGTAGAATGCAAGGAATTGATGAAAATACAGACAAATGTAAACAGGCTCCACAATTTGCAGGGTCGAGCGAGTGATTGACACTATTCACTTATGTAGGAAATTAGCTCTACCATGGATTTCTCAAGTCTCAATGGCACGCGACCTATAAGAGAGCAACCCATGGGCATGTACAAGTGAGCATTTGCATGTTGACGCACATCCAATTGTCGCCCAAACAAACAATGTCTCTGTGTACCTTTTCCGCTGCAATCTTACACCCTTCCACCACTAATTTCCTTCGGTATGATACAAGGACCTTGTTAAACTTTTAATGGAAAGAATTATCTGTGATTTCCAAATATTTCCTTCAAGAAAGCCTGGTAATTGCAACTGCACGCTTCCCTTGGACTTTAGCATAAATTGACTCGTTTCCTACCCACAAGCAACTTGGGCAACTCTCGGAGCAAAGTTTTTTACGTCCTGAAGAACTTGCCACCTTTTTTCCCCATTCCTGTGCCTTTGAGACTCGCCACAAGGACGGACCTGGAATCTGGTCGCCATTTCAGCTCCTTGAGAAGAGCAAAGAGATAGGACATGGCAGGAGATACCTCACTGTCCTTTATATTGTTGCATGATACGACGGAGAGATGCTGAAGTTCCTTCCAGTTCAACACTACAGACTCAAGACCATCTGTTGTCAACTGTGAACAGCCCTCCAAAGACAAAAACTTCACCCTCCTGCCACAGAATCAACAGGACCCCAAGGTCAGCATTTCCATATAATAATATTTGTGTTAATATGAATTTTAAACGCATTTCTATTTTTTTTTGAAATTACTGATGACTCTAAAACTTCAAAGATTAGAAGTTTTTATTAGCGATAAACAGTGCGGCTACCGATTACACAAGGATTTGCATGAATACTTCAGATGACAAGCATATACAATGAAGATATCAGATCTCTGGAGAATATTTTTGAAAACAAAACAGATCATTTAGGTAGTTGAAGCAAAATTCTCTTTAGTTACGGGTCCACACACACCACCACAAATGAAATTTGATTTCTACAAGAAAGCCATACCCTAACCCCCGCTTGTGCAAATGCCAATATCTAGGATAAGTTTAGTCCTCTTTACTAGAGTTACTCTACATAGCCGTAATTTAACATATTTGAACTGATTGAACATTTAAACAGATTATTTCTTTGCAAGTCCCTTGAGTAATCCAACTAGATAACTAACAGAGGGTTTGTACATTTAGAATTAATAGGAAATCATATGAAATAATGAAAACATGTATTCTTCTGTGGAAATTTGGAAAATAGTTGCGCAAAGGCAAAAAATTTAATCAATGTATGCCCCCATATTGACTTTGTTGAACAAATTTTGTGGCTTTTACATGATAACAGAATGCCATGATATGTGCAGTAAAAATACTTTCATAAACTCAGGTAAGATTTAACTAGTTTCCAAGCAACCCCATTCTTCAAGATATGGTGTAAAAACCAGTGTATCAAGTGCTATTTCACACATTGAACCCTAACAGTTTCATGTTAAATTCACAAATTAAAAGAAAAACAGCATGCAACAATCAACAGTACTTGATGATATCACACTTAGCACTTCTTTGACTTATTCATTCAAGAAGTAAATAGCAAAAGAATTACAAAACCTCGATCTAAAATTTGATGCTAGTGATATTTTATGAGGACAAAAGTATGAACTTCAGACAACATATGCAAGTATTGTCAATTATTATGAAAAACTGTGTGAAAAATGAACCAACAGTAAAATTAATGGAGTATTCCAAACACGATGTTGAACCTAGGAACTAACAAAATCTAGAACCATAAGAAATTGTAATATACTCCAGATGTGTCTCTAATTAATATGTACAAACAAATTTGACCAACATCTGTTTTTCTGTTTTTGTCAGACCTTGAAAAACGTTTAATTGTGTTACTTGACAAAAGCTTACAGAAATTACATGCACAATTTTGTAATTTCTAATGATAAATTTTCACAACTTAATGATCATCCCTTGATTATTACTCCATTTCCATGGAAGGAAAAGAAGCTTCTGTTTGCAAGAAAAAATAGACAGGACAAAGATAAGACTTCCTTCACAAATACAACAGATGAAAGTATTACGATAAGTTTGGATATATTATCTCTGTGGCAAAGAAGATGGCATGTAAATAATGACAAAGCATTTCCATTATACAGCAATAATGGAAAACATGGAACAATTGTAATGCTTTCGAAATTGCCTTTAGAACATCTTTGGAAGATCAAATGTTTCCTACCCATTTTACAACTACAGAGTTAATCCTGATTCCCCCAACATAATGATTTAACATAGTTTAAAAGCAAAAACTACTGGGATTTGTCTTTGATGACCAATAGGAATTTACAAACCATGTAATATCTAAAGATTCTCTCTATTTACTTATGAATGCACAATCCCTTCACTATTTGTTCTTTCAAGTCAATTAGCACATTGAATCTGGATGAAAATGGGAAAAAAAAAAAAATACTGCTATGGAGAGCAATTACCTGCAAGCGCTGGCGATGGCAAACATCTCATTATCCAAACCCCAGCAATCCTGAAAAACAACATCTCTGACCACATCGCAAATCTTAAACAACGCATTCAAGCTGCGCCTATCCCTTAACTGACATCTCTGCAAATGAAGCCTCTCAATCATGGGGCATGAACCCAAATGCTCCATGGGACCAGGATCCAAATCTATCCTCCTACACCCCAACAGCTTCAACGTCTTGAGATTTCCACAATAGGACAACCCTGCTATCCACCCAGCATCCATCCGGTGATCTGCAATTGTCAACTCCTCGAGCATCAAACAACAACGACCAATCGCACTCACTCCATCATAACTCCCCTCGCATCCACTCAGTTCTAGCTTCACCAGCCTCTTGCATCCATGTGCCAATATCGTAAGGCCGATATCCGTGACACCCGGTCCAGTGTAAAGCCCCTCGACAGCTCCCACCAGCCGCAAAATCTGCAGATTCCCAAATGCTGATATCGGCGGCAGCGACAAATCCGAGCACCGATGCAACTCAAGCTCCTGCAAGGTAGGGCATTTCTCCGCAACCCTCAGGACTACGTCCTCCGACACAACCGCGGCAAACGAAAGCCTACGCAGTCCCGGAAAAGATTCCGAAATCTTTTCCACGCCTTCGTCCGCAACATCACCTCCCAAGAACCGGCACTCGCCGACGTTCGAACCGACGGGGAGCGGGACGGAGACGTTCCCTCGGGTGAGGAGGACTCCGGAAGCGAGATCCGGAGGGACGAAGGAGGCAGGGACGAGGTCGAGGTCGGAAAGGTGGGGGAAGCGGGAGGGGAGTTCGGATAGGCGTGAGCAGTCGAGGAGTGTGAGCTTCCGCTGAAGGCCACCGGCGAGGCGGAGCCAGCGCTTGCAGACGAGGGAGACGGCGATAAGGGATGCTTCGGGGAGGAGGGAGAGGACGCGGAGGAGGAGCTCGTCGGAGATGCTGGCCGTCAAGTCCGGACCCGGCGCGGCGGTCGGGCAAGAGGAAGGGTTGGGGATGGAGATGGACGTCCAGGGGTCCGGCATTTTGAGTGTGGCATGGTGGTTGTTAAGCCGGCCGCCGAACCACAGCTCCTGCCAGCGACTGGGGCGCTTCAGTCGGTGGCGGGACAAGGGCATCGAGGGCTAGGGTTTTGGGAGGCCGACGGAGGCCACCGCCACGCCTGGAGCTGCTTTCCGCCGTCGCCGTCCAGTTCTAAGGTGGATGTGCCTGTCAGCCTCTGGTGGTTTTGTTTTTTGTTTTTTTTTTTTGTCTTCGATGCCTTGTCTTTTTGTGTTGTTCTGCGGAAGTAGTGAAGTCAATGCTTGCATTTTATGGAATTTTCTTTTTGTGTTGTCAGCCTGTGATTTCTTACTTAAATTTACTTTTAATGGCAGTTTATGTTTTTGAAAAAGGAGTTAATTCTTTAACGATACTAGTATTTAACTTTAAATTATTTATATATATATATATATATAGTAAAAAGAGATGAAAGAGTTCAATAGACAATCAAAGAAGGATTCAAAGTAACAGTAATAAAAATATCTATAACTTATTAGTAACGAAGATAGAGGAGAAGATATATTGAATATAATACTTTACAAGTATGAGCTCAAAAACACTAACTAAACGATAGGAGTTGTATTGTACATGAAGAGGAAAATCAATGTCATATTATTGATAAATTATTAAAAAGTTTAGATAATCTAAATTTAATTTGGACCATTGAATTAAGATACAACTAGAAAAGTAATTCTAATGGTAACATTAGAGAGAATTTTTCCTTTTGAAAATGGTGAAAAATCACATAAAATAGTAAGAAATAATAGATCAAATTTTTACCATTTCTCACTAATTCCAAAAGTACAAAGGGTGCGTTTAGTATCTTTTTTTAATTCCTAAAATTATTTTTAATATTATTATAATTACATAGATTTTAATGTATAAATTTTTATTATCTAAATTACTATGTAATTTTAACTTTATTGACAAAATTAGTTCGACGTCGAAAGTTGAAAAAACTACTTAAATGCACCCTAATGTTACTTTTATTTTTAAAGTAGTATTTATTTAAGTGGTAAAATTAAGTGAAGTAAGATTTATATTTTAAAAAAATGTATATAATTTATGATGACGATAATTTTTTATTGTAGAATATTAAAATTATTTGATAAATGTAATGTATATTGTAGTAATATATAATAATTATCGTTGATGTATAGTGTTAAATTTTTAAATAAATAGAGCTTAATGTGTGTTTTTTTGTAGATGTAGAATTAGTTTAGAAGAGGTTTATATTTTTTAAGAAATTATACGATTTACGATGTAAATGGTTGTTTGATAAATTTAGGGAGATTAAATTTAGCTTGGGTGAACAGATTTAGGCTTTATTTGGTTAAGAGTTTTTTACTATGTATTTTAATTTTTTACTATACACGATAGCAGTTTACAATAACATTTATCAAATAACTTTAATATTTTACACTAAATTTATATATATTTTAATATAAAATATTAAAATTATTTGATAAATGTCACTGTTAAAAAAATTAAATTATCGAGTAAAGAAATCTTAACCAAATAAGGTCTAAATTCGTTCACTCAAGCCAAATTTAATCTCCCTGAATTTCTTAAAGATAAGTTATTCTCTTATTATTTTTTCTACATTTCTTTTACTTTTCTTTAGTCTATTTGATCTCTCGTAATCCTATTATTTTTAGTAATTGCTCTTGAAATATTTTTTTGATATTTACTCACATTTTTGCTCTTACCATCTTCTAGACGACTCGGACATTGAAATATCTCAACTTCTCAATTGTTCTGATTCATCTTCGGCCACTATCATCCATTCTGAGGTCGGTCCAATTTCTTCTCTTGAGTGGAACTGAACAGTGGTATTTTTAGAAATACCTAGGTAGTGTCTGTACATTTAATTTTTATTATTTTACGTAATTTTTTTATTAATTTTAAATATACAGATCCCCAAAGTTGTATGACTTTACTTTTGTCTTTTAGAAGGAGTTTGTATCCTTTATAAATCTGAGAAAGGAAAATTTTAATTTTTTTTTCGAATTTTTAAATATTTGTGTATTTCAGAAAATGTTAAAAAAATTTAAATTTTTTTATCACTGTAATATAAATTTTTTAATTATTTCTTACATATTAGATTGGAAAAACTCTTTGTATTTTGATCAATTTAAAAAAACCTTTTTAAAAGTATAAGTCTTTGTTACCATTTAAGTAGTAGTAGTCTGGTGGTTGCAAGACTTTCGTTAAAATTTACATACAAGACAAATATTATTTACACTTAGATCTTATAAAAGTCTATTTGTACATGTTGAAAAAAAATTTTAAAAAGGAAAATTAGAAAATAGAAATTTTTTAAAAACCATCTGTGCACATGATAGAAATTCTGAAAAATTAATTTTAAAAAATTTATAAATATTTTATATTTTAACATTTCAAATATAATTTTACATTTTCCTTGTAGTCACGAGTTTAGCAATAATCGAAAGAAGTTAAATAAGACACACAAAGTTAAGAAATTGTGTCATACTAAAATTTTTATTAACTATAAGAATTTTCTTGATCCAACAAATAGGAAATAATGAAAAACAATTATACTTGTAGTGATGAAAAATTTTAAAATTTTTCCAAATTTTCCAATACGTGCAAACACTTGAAAATCTAGAATTTTTTTAAACTTTTCTTTTTTCAAAATTTTCAACATATACAAACCTCCCTTAAATTTACAATTTTACTTCCTTAACCTTAATATTTGTTAAAAAAAATCATAAGTTACCACTGCAGTGGTAGTCTAGTGATTGTGCGACCTTTCTTATGATTCTAAGGTCTTAGTTCGAATCTTCAAAAGATATTATTCAAGCTTCATAACTACACATCATTAACCTTAACTTCTATAAAAAAAGCATAAGTCTTTGTTCTTAAATTTAAATCTTACCACTATAAGAAAGTTGAACTTTAGTAATAAATATAAATTTGTCACTAAAAACTTCAAAATTTATCACCAAAGATTTGACTCATCTATCACTATAAATCACAATAGAAACTTAGTAACGAATTATCATATCTATCACCGAAAATGTAAAAATAGTAACAAATACAACATAAATAGTGATAGATCACATCTATTACTGTTTAAAGTATTTAGTGATAGATTTCATCGTCTATAGTGATAGATCATGTAATTCATTATTTTTTGACATATATAGTAATAGATTCATTCATCGTTAAATTAAATACATCTGTCACTAAATCATTATTATTGTATCAGTCACTAATAACCTTTATTTTGAAAAAAAAATTGTAACAATTCATACAAAAAGGGACGAATTGGTTCGTCACTATTTACATTTAATGATAGATACATTCATTATCAGATATCTTTATTTTGAGAGAAAAATAAAAAAATTGTAACAATTCATACAAACAATGACTAATTAATCTACCAATGATTATTGTATACAATCCATTTATTTATCTGAGTGAATACTGAAGGTCAGGAATTTTGGTAGTTGATAAACTCTTGTTTCCAGGAATGGTTGGTTGAGGGAGAGCGTTTGGTATGTAGAGGATGATATGGGTAGATGTCACATGCTTTCTTTGATGTTAGGCACTTCTTCTAATTTTTTTTTTTTTTTTTGTTGGAGTAAGATTTCTTTCTAATATATTTTAAAATTTTCTTTCTGATATTTTTTAATTTGCCTTGGGTCACCACAAGTCAAAAAGGAGAAAGATTTGAGGACTTTTAGATAAGGGTTGGGGCCCAGTGGGCCCATTGGTCCAGTTCGGCTAAGGTCGTAATGTTGACTGTCGGGAGGTATTAGGTGATGATGTCTTGTCAAATTTTTTTAATTTTTTTATTTTATTAAGAAAGTAATATAATATTAATATTATTTATATTTTATAAATATTAAAATATATTATTCATTAACAAATTTAATAAGCAATTTGACTTAAGATTAAACGTCTAATATGGTAAGATGTCAATTGGCTGTTGTATGAAGGTTTGTTTTGGTTCACACAGATTTTCTTTACCTGTAATGTTAAGATTGAGAGATATAATTATAAATCTGTATGAAGTTTGTGTTTAAATAAAGATTCGAATTTAAAACCTAAAGTCTAAAGAGATTCTCATAACTACTAGGTTGTCATATTAATCTCGATGGTTTGATGAAAAATATAGAAATATAAATATAAATATAAATAAAAAATTTAAACAAAAATAGAAATACAAAATTAGAAATGTCAGAAAAAAGTATTTGTAAACATGATGAGATTTGTTAGTAGATGAATGGGTGATGATTAGCGAGCAAATGCCTTTTTATTTTTCTATCATTTCTATTTTTCTATCATTTCTTGAATTTTTTTTGCATAAGACATTTCATGCACAAATGTCTCATCAATGGGAATTGAATTCCCACTATTTCCATTTTCCACTATTTTTTATCATTTTCGAAAGTACAAACTCCTATTGGGTATGTTTATGAACATTGAAAATTCGAGAAACGTAATTTAGGAAATAAAAAAGGAAAAGGAAAATTTGAAAATAGAATTATTTTAAAGTTGTTTGTGTATATTATAGAAAATTTGAAAAATTAATTTAAATAAAATTTATAAATATTCTATATTTTAACATTTCAAATATAATTTCACATTTTGCATGTAATCACAAGTTCATCAAATATAATTTCACATTTTTCAATTAGTCTTCTATATTTGTTGGGCTCTAGGAGTATGCTACTTTCATCATAGTTCAATTTCAGATGAGTTTCAAAGGGGATTTTGCAAGGTTTACAGCCCAAAAGACCCATTTCGATAATAAGGTCAAGACATTATTTTCTTTGACTCATGTTAATTCCAATATTAGATGAGGCAAATTCAAGACAAAGGAAATATTTTAATTTCCCTAAATCTTTAATGGCAAACTCTCTTCTTAGCATATCTTGAGTTGGTTTATAGTATGCTCATCATCTCTGGCCACTAAGATGTCATCAATGTATATGGGAACATTAACATTTATTTCATTTTTTCTATAAAGGAAAAGTGAGTAATTGGCTTTAGATTGAGTATATCCAAACTAAAAATTTTAAGAGTTTATTGAACCAATTCCTTGGAGCTTATTTTAGACCATATAAAGATTGTTTTAAAAGACACACCTTACTCTTTCCCTCTCCACCAAGGTTTAGTGGAAGATCCATATAAACCTCTTCACTAAGGTCTCCATGAAGGAAAGCATTAGTGACCAGATCCTAAAAATCAAGCTTAATATCTGCTTTGGAAACATTGCAATGATATGGTCAAGTCATAACTCATTGACTCAGTTGAAATAGACATTGGTTCAAGTATTATGTTTTTTGATATTGCTCATGAAATCTGGAATGACTTATGTGAAATATTTCAACAAAAAGATGCTACTAAAAATTTTCAAATTAAAAGAGAAATCAATGAACTTAGACAAGGAAGTGAGTCCATAACTACATATTTTACTAAGCTCAGAACTCTTTAAGATCAACTTGGAACTAAAACTTTTACCCTTATGTGTCATGTTGGTGATGATTATCCCAACTTGAGAGATACCTTAAATAGGGCCTAGGAAGATTACCTTCTTCAATTCCTCGTTGGTCTGAATGACACCTATCTGATGTTAAGGAGTCAAATTCTTACCATGAGATCCTTACCCACTCTCAATGTTGCCTTCTCCCTTATTCTTCAAGAAGAAAGATAGAGAGAAATTAGCATTACTAAGAATCTTGATCTTATGGCATTTGTTGTCAATAGAGGAAAATTTGGAAATGAGAAAAAAGACAGATCTGTTTGTTCAAATCGCAAGAAAGTTAGTCATATCAAATATTAGTGTTATTTTCTCATTGACTTTCCCCTTGACCACAAGCTTCATGGAAAAACTTCTAATAACAACAAGAATAGCAAAACTGCCAATAATTGTACCACCCAAGAGCAAACTAAACAAAAGAACATTACCACTAGATTAACTGATGAACAAATGGCTAAACTTGTGGCACTTCTGAAAAATGACAAAAAGAGTGAATGCAACTCTACCAATATTAGTGGTAAGCTTATTTGGTCTGTTAATTCAAATTCTAATGATTGAGCCATTGATAATGGAGACATTGACCATATTTTCTCCAAAGAAAATAAATTTAGTCAAAGCAATCATATAAAAAAACCTTGCACTATCAATTTGCCAGATCAAAGCAATGTTAATATCACTCAAATCAGCTAAGTTGTTATCAATGATAAATTAACCTTAAATAATGTTTTATATGTTCCTAGTTTTAAAGTTCATTTAATGTTTGTGTCTAAGATTACAAAACAACTCAATTGCAATGTTAAGTTTTTGCCTACTTTTTGTGTTTTCAAGGACCTACGGACTAAAAAGGTTATTTGAGTAGCTAAAGACAAAGGAGAACTTTATTTACTGCAATCTACCTCAGCTATTGAAATCACTTCTCAAGTTAACAATGTAAACTTAAGTGATGCAGAACTTTGGCATAGAAGGCTTAGACATCCATCTTCAGCAAAATTAGTACATTTAAATCAATCTTTTAATTTCAACACTTCCTTTAATTTTACTATAAACTGTGAAGCTTGCAAGTTAAGCAAGCAAACTAGATTACCTTTTTATTCCATTACTACTAAGACTAAAAATTGTTTTGATATTGTTCATGCTGATGTTTGAAGTGAGTTTAGTGTTACTTCTAGCTTTGATACTATGTTAGAAATGATCTCCTTTCAAGTTAGCAAGAAGATGGTGAAGTGAGCTCATTAGAGAAGATAGAAAGAGCTAAGGATGTAAAGCAACTTGTTGATTTTAGGGTTCAACGTATAGCTTAAATACAACATTTAAAAAGCATCTGGACTGTCCACACCATCAGACAGATGAAACAACAAGATTGACAAAAAATAACACAAACTTCTTAAAATTAAAAATAAGGACAACCAACAATACAATGCTGTATAGACCAACAATATCACAACCTTAATTTTGATCAAGCTCCTATAATACAAATTCCCTTTTGGATCCTATTCTTTCTAAGTCAGAATCTTGTCCATCATATTGATGCGACTCCACCACTGAGCTAGGGGTTTGTGTTTTTAGAAATAGTGGAAAATAATGGAAAATGGTGAAAATTTTGATCTATTATTTCTTACAATTTCACATTATTTCCAATTATTTCTAAAAGCACAAACCTCTCCTAATGCATTGTTGTGTCACAAGAATTGGTATGTAATTGATCATTTTCTCATCTTATGGCTTCATGCAACTCTATATGATGAGGCTAAGGCGTGATTTGATAACAACGTATTTTAGCTTTGAATATTATAGAGAGTTAAAAGTTGAGTTCCGTTATTAAATGAAATTAAGTTTCACAGTAAATTGTGAAAAAAGAACTTATATATAGAGATTTGTGTGGTTCTAATGATATGTAGAAGTTTGTGAGGTGATGATAATACATGAAAGTTTGAGCACTAAGTATGTTCAGGATACATTGTCTAGTCATACCCAATGGCTACACTGCTCATACTAGTGACATAGTTGTATGTTCACAGTACAGTATTTGGTAGCACTCCTACGTCACTCAGGTATATTTTCTATGTTATGTTTTGAGACATTTTTATAACTTTCTATGTGAAGTGTTCTAGAAATTCCTATACATAGGGAGTATATGATGCATTTCAACTGTATGTGAAGAACATCGACAATAGAATAGTGACTTCCTAGTGTGGCCGTGGAACATAGGTAGCTTGCCAAATTATATAAAATCTCATTTGTGTGTGTTTGATTCTTGTTTTCTCTAATTCAATTAGTGTGAGTTTTGTTGCACTCTCTATGAGAAGCACAACAAAGAAGGGAAACGTTCTACTCTTTTAACCTCACTATGCTTTTGTGTAAAGAGGAAAAGATTTGACTCGCCACTTAATCTAATTTTGAAAATAAATTAGAAAAAGCTAATATATCAATGTAAGTGAAGTGAATAATTCCTAAATATATATATAAGGTTATGATTTAGCAAACCATAATTTTGAATAAATGCTCCAAATATGTATGGAGAAAATGCAAGGCACCATGCAAGTTTGATTCTTCATCCTTGTATGTTATCTTGTTTGAGTGAATTAATCCTAGGTGTGTAGTGTGTGTTTCCTATGTTGGAGTTGAGTGAGTTCAAATTGACTAGCTTGTCCATTATTATTTGTGTGTTTCTAACATTACATTAATGAACATTATCTACTTTATAATAACAAATTTTTATAAGATATAGTGTCATAATAAACATACCATAGTGACAAATTCAAGTTCGTCACCATATATAGTGACATATAATGACGGATTTAGTTCATCACTATATGGAAGAGGTCTGTCACTATAGGATATCTATAGTGACAAATTTGTTAGCCCACTACTAACATATATAGTGCTGTCACTTATAGTGATAGACATGTCTTGCTTATGGTGACAGTTTTTGAGTCTATGATCACAAATTTGTTTGTCACTATAGACCTATTTTTTTGTAATGAAAACAGGAGATGAGAAAATAGACCCATGTTCATATAGGATGATGTGGAATGAGAGGGAAAGAAATAAATGAGGAGAATAAAATTATAATGGCTAGAAGAGAAGAGAATGATAGAATGCATATTGTATTTTCTATTTCTCCTTATGAAATTGTATTCTCAAATAAACCTCATCATATACATATACATTCTTTTGGTTGTCCTTGTTATCATTGGATTCAACTTTTCACCATATGTAAGCTTGATAATTAATATTGTTCCATCGAATATATTTTCTTGGGATATAGTACACAAAATAAAGGATACAAATGTAATGATCTTATAACTAAACAAATGATTATCTCATGACATAATTTTCCTTGATGAAATACTTCCATATAATGAATTTGTAAATAAGCGGTGGGATAAGGATAGCAATTCATGTTAAGCTTTACGAAACAATTAAAGCAATATTTGATACCACTTATGGGTGTGGTTTCTAGCGATTTGAGGCTTTAATCATTAATGTATTCTTAGAATTTCCAATGAGTCGATCAAGTAATCCATCACTATAGGAAAAATGACTTGTTGTGATGGCCAAAACTGTCTCAAAAGAACTCAAAAATCATCACAAATAATGTATTTATGATGGTTCTTGTGATGGTCACAAGCCGTACCTATAAAGGCCATTATAAATACTTTATGACGGTTTTAAAAACCGTTGCATATAATTTATTTGTAATAGTTTGTAGCCACCACAAATACTCTAATGCACCGTCACAAATGGTCATTTAAAAACTTTTTAACGAAAAAAAAATAATTTGCAACATCTATAAATTGTCACAAATAAGTTAGGATGGCTAGAAAAGCCATCACAAAGGCCGGCTGTCACAAATAATATTAAAAAAAAAAAATTATACAAATCTATTGAAATCCTGTAATTCTTGTATTTGTAATATTCTTCATACATGAAATATATTTTTTAAAAATACATTCTACATACCAGAAATTCATACACAATTTACACATTTACTTTTTCATATATGTCTCAAAGTACATACATTATCAAAACTTAATAACCATACAACATTTAACCAGTCTTACAAAAAAAGTATTTACATTCCAACAAGTCCACATTCCTCCATTCCAAAAAGTATTTACATTCCAACAAGTCTACATTCCTCCATTCCAAAAAGTATTTACATTCCAACAAGTTCATATATATTCATTCATTCCTAACAGCTTAAGTAATAGCATCCTACACAAAATTAAAAACTGTTAAGTTGGTGTAAGATTGATACATACATAAAAGAGAATTAACTTAACCAAATGAGAGCATAACATAAGATATGAGAAAATATAAGATATGAGTTAATTAAATTTCAGCATAAGCATTTCAGTGCATACAAAGAAATTGACAACAATTTTTTGCATTTACTTCAACCGTAGAATTAAAATATAGAACATCAGACATACAACAAATTCATTGAATTTCAAAATAAATGTCAACATAAGAAATAGCCTCCATATATATTTATTAAGTTAATGCCCCACAACAATAATAAAAAATAACACAAAAATAAATATTTTACAAGTGAATTAGTAAAATATCTTACCTTGAAACAATTATCTTCATTCAGGTTCCACCTACAACAATAATAAAAAATAACACAAAAATAAATATCATTCAAATTTTAAGTAATAAATTAATTATAACAGTAATAAATATCCTTACCAAACTATGAGACCATGCAATATTAGACCCTATTACATCTCCCATTCTCTTATTTCTTCCATATGGCTATAATAGGAGTGCATTATGATTCAAAACAACTTTAATTACAACTTCACACCATCTTAGGCCTAGAGAAGTTCCCCCAATCCTTTTATTGGGATTTTCACTTAATAACATTATTCTAGCCAAGATGGTTGTCATCTCATTAAACTAGCTGTTTTGGATGACATGAATAACCCTTGTAGTCTTGGAATAATTGGAAAATACGTGACAACTTTTACTGGAGTTCTTTTCTTCTTGGATTACATGATTTCTTTGGTCTTCCATCTTGATTTGCCACACTTTGGACATAAGTCTAGATTTGCATTGTCTTTCCAGAATAAAACGTGATCATCTTCGCATGCATCTATTCTTTCATAATGAAGACCCAAGTTTTTAATCATCTTTTTTAACTCATACATATTACTTGGTAAAGTTGTCATTGTGAAGGCATTCTTAAGTAATCCCAACAGCATATCAAATGTGTTGTTACTCCACTAACCCAAGCATTTTATATGAAACAATTGAACTATAAAAGTTAACCTTGTATACTTTTCACATCCTAGATATAACTCTTGGTTAACATCATCCAAATTATTATAAAAGGCTTTGACATTATCATTTTCATCTTCAACACTCTCTTGTCTTTCTTCAAAACCTTGCACCATGTCATTTATGTCTTCAAACATCTCATTCAAATCATCATAATCATGATAATTTGAATCAACATTGGCATCATTAGCAACTACATTGGGAATATGAACTTTTTTTGATGAAACTTCTACAATAAGTGTAATTTTCAAGAATCTCATTCCAAAATAAGTGTTCTTCTACAATTTTAGGATCTTGTAAAAGTGAATTAACACATTTCAAACATAGACATTTGATCAATCTATTATGAGATCCATGAATCTTAGCAAATTCAATAAATTGTATAGTATCCCTGTAATGAAAAAATTCATTTAATATAAGAATCTAACTTATTCAATTACTAAATAATCTATCAATAAATGATTCCTTAAAAAAACTTGTAATTAATACCTCCGCATTCCAATCCAAGCTTTATCCATGATTCAATTATGAAATTTGTAGAAATTTTCTTACAACTGCATGCTTTCAAAAATAACCAATAAAAATAATGTAGATGTAAGCATGAATGCAAACAAGTATACTCTTTGATCACTCATTTTAATTCCAGATTTTGTTTAACTTTCCATTAAATTTCTCAAAAAGGCTTATTATCCCTTATCTTAATCAATTTATTTGATTGTTGATAAGTAATAATATATTCATTCCTTTAAAAGGAGAACCCGATTGAATACTTCATGCATTCCTTTAACAAGGACACCTAATAGGATGCTCCTTTTTTGAGTCTCATTAGGTAAGAAGGCAACTGTGACCTAAGATGAATAAAGTGAATGTTCATTTTCAATTTATTTTTCTGATTAAAGAAATGAATTTTTGGTATTTAAAGTAGCTACAGGGATTTAAAGTAGCTTATTTTCATCTATTTTTCTGATTTTAAAAGATAAACGTTTAATGGTGGAGCTTAACTAATTATGATATGTTGGCCTAGAAAAATAACAGAGTAATGTTAATAAATAATATCTAGATGCATGGGTGAAAATAATGGTACATTAACTTACATGATACATATCAAATGGAAAAATATTCAAAAATTCAAAGATTTTATTTTTTGTATTAATTATATATAGTATCTAGCTAAAGTCGTGTAAAATCTTTACAATAGAGTCCAAACATATATTCATAATGTGATTAATCATTTAATTATACGCATAATGCTATGGTTTAACCCTTAGTTGTATCCCTATCATGGTCATTCTATAATTACGATGTAACATTCAAATTTTTGTATCTTGAAATTTAATACTAAATAAAATAAATTGAATAAATTAAAATGCACAACACTTTCCAAAATTT
>JAMKPZ010001896.1:0-46833 GCA_024699675.1 Amphibolis antarctica
GAATAATTTTTTTAATTTTTAAAATTATTTGTAACGTCATTATTATTATATAAATTTTAATATATAAAATTTTATCACTTTAATTATTATACGGTTTCAACTTTATTTATAAAATTAATTCTAATTGAATTATCTAATTCCTGAAATTGAAAAAAATCACTCGTGAATAATACTTAAGAGTTAATACACATGTAAAACCAACCACAGGTGTTAAGTAGACATGGGACCTTATTTTAATTTTAATTTTATATAAATTTTTAATATTATTATTATCATATAAATTCTAATATATATAATTTTATCATCTTAATTCTCGTATAACTCTCGTTTTAACTTCAATTATAGCCGTAGATTTTTTTTAAAGGGTAGATGTGAATGCTGGGGTCGGAGGTGGTGTGCGAAAGTCTGCGTGCTCGAGGTGGACGGGGACGGCGGCGATCACACGCTTAAATAAATAAATAAAAGATGTCAATTCAATTGAACTTAAATATACTTGTGCAATTAAATTAAATTAAATTGTATCCTTAATCAGCGTAACGTATTTTTTAAATCATATTAAGCTATTTTCAACGAAATTGAGTCAGCATAACATCATTTTTTTAAAAAAAAATTGTATATTGTTTATATCAATGAGACACAAGAGGATGAAGAGCCAAAACAAAGCAAAACTTTGATGTAAGAAGATCGACGGGCACAAGAGAGGTAAAAAAATTGGTACCAGAGATGTATGTAAATTCAGAAAATACCTAAAGGTTTTATTGATAATCTTGTAAGTGTTGAAGCGTGAACTTATAAAATATTTAGAATTACCGTAAGAGTGCGTGGTTTGCGGAATTTTATTCAATTATGTAAACGCAACAAATTATGCAAACGTCATTCAATTACTATACTATATCAAATTCTTTAAATATTAATAGAAATAAAATTATAAATTATCATTTATTGTACGAATAATAATAAATTAATAATTATAAGTTTATCTTTATTTAATGATGAGATAACGTATACTTAATTCATTGCTCACCGATTCTAATCTAATTCTTACAATAAATAAATAAATAAATAAATATATATATTAATTACTTGTTAAAATAATTATTAAATTAAAAAACCTCGTTGAATTTTAAATAAACTTTCAAATCTCATAATAATCCACGGATCAAGACCATATCATGCCCACAGATGGACATCGTGTCGTGCCGACACGGATTAGCTTTGTTGAGCATTGATCCAACATAACCTCAATCAACAATACGATCAAAGCGTGTTGGACCCGACTTAATTTATTATATACGTCCCGTAATAATTTTTTAATCTCTTAAAGGACTAAGAAATAACATAATGTTTCATTAAACACTATTGAAGTTGAATATCAAAGTCTTGAAAATGATGCAGATCATGCACCTTATCGAATAAATTGAGATTGATGTCAAAGAAGATCGCCCGTGACAATAATAAACTAATAAAAGTTATCTTTAAAAAGAGTTCGGTTAACTTTAATTTTAATTTTATATAAATTTTTTATATTATTATTAATATATAAATTTTATTATATTAATTATTATGTAACTTAATTTTATTTGTTTTATTATTTTTAATTTTAATTTCTTCGCAAACATACCCAAAATAGCAATTATACGCATCGACAATAACTTTTACCGAACCGACGGCGGGCCACGGACAAAGCACGGTAGAGAAATATTCCCTTCAAGTGAGATATTCCACGATCTCCATCTTGTGACCGTCAGATTGGTGCCATGTCACCAGTCCGTGTCTTGTTCTTCTTTGAACGGTCAGGATCTACCCAGAAGAAACACCAACATCTACTCTACCAACGTGTCAACGTCTCACTCTCTCCTTTCCCATCCTCGCCCTAATTTTCGATTTTCTTCTTTTTTTCGTTATAAAAAAATCCCTATTTTTCCCGACGGCGGCGGCGGCGGCGTCAATTTGCCGGCGAGATGAAGGCGGAGGTGAAGGGGATGGACGGTGTTGCGAAAGCGGCAGCCGAGGAGGCGAAGGTGAAGAAGGAGAAGATCGGGATCGCGAACGGTAAGGGCCGCGTCTACGACGAGGAGGTCGAGGCAGACGGGAGCGAGGACGACGCCGGTGAAGCTAAGGATGTCATCGACATCGAGAGCGACGAGGAGGAAGAGGAGGAGGATGAGGAGGAGGAAGAGGGAGAAGAATCTGAGAACGAAGAAGGCGTGAAAGAGCCCCAGAAGGTGCAGGTGGTCGTTGATGAGGAAGAGGAGGAAGGCGATGAAGAAGGCGACGACGACGAAGATGGCGAAGGAGACGACGACGACGACGACGAAGGCGACGAAGACGACGAGGAGGACGGCGACGAAGAAGAGGTGGAGGAGGAGGAGGTATAAACATTTTTCCTTTTACAGAACTTTTTTCTTTTTCTTCCCGTACCTTCGCTGTTTTCGTTAGGGTTTAACATCTTCCTTTTATTTTGGATTTCTGCAATCCATGCTGGAGAATTCGGCTTCCATTAGCATGCAGACTCTTTTCCTTGAACATCAACTACAGCGCGAATCCTTTTTCCGCACTTGTTCGTCTTCTGTTTGCGTTTCTTCTTCTCGTTTCCATGCTTACGTTTCACGCCTGTCGCAGATCTGTGCCTGAATGCTTATTTTTGGGGGCGTCGGTATTCGTTTGCTTTTTCTTTTTTCCGGTGTTTCCGATGTGTGCGTGAGGGTTCCCTTTTTCGTTTTTGATCTGGGATCTGTTAATAATTTTACACCCGAATCCGAGTTTCATCAAATCAGCAGTTATAAGTCTAATACCTACCGATTATTGTAGCATAAAAGCTTGCTTGGTGACGTCCCATTCAGACCCGTTATCAAAAAATCCGGTTCAGATCTACGTGCCCTGGTGATGGGGGAACCCGAACCCGTACCCTTGCATCTTTCTTTATTTGTTCACTTTTAATCAAAGTCCGCCTTGATTTTCGGGCGTCCCTGTTTTTTACCCGTGGCATCGAATTGCCAAAGTTGAAGACTTTGATATGTTGATTGCTTTTCTCGTGGAATTAATAATCTCTGGATCTGCCCTGGCACGCTTGCGTCGTCGTGCTTTTTAATCCCCACCTTTGAAGAATGCCAACTTCTGGGTGCCACGGTTAGAAGATATATTTCGGATCTTGGTTTTTACCGAGCGTAAATAATCTGTCTCTCCTCTGCAATCATCTACAGATACTCGGTCAAGAAGTAAACGCTGAACGCTTAAGCGACCTTGAGCCCGCAGAAGACAACGAGGAGGAGGACGATGAGGAAGATGATAGGGGTGGCAGTGCCGTAAAGGACGCAGCAGCATCCACAAAGAAGAGGCCGGGTAGGGATGGGGACTCGGACGAGGATGAACAACCTTCGAAAAGGAGGTGAAAGTCAGATTCTGTCTGCACGGGCTTGGGGCCAGATCAAAAGCATAATCGTTTTCTCCCATCCGTCACGGAAAATTTTAAGTTTTTCGTATTGTAGTGGGGGAAAGCAGTGGTGAACTGTATCTATCTATCACAGTGGCAATTCCCAGCCTGGAAAATGTCCTCGTTTCTTCTTCCCATCTTGCCGTCTTTTCTTCTCTTTTGTTATGTCTATTGTCCGCTTTTGCTTTTGCTTTTGCTTTTGCTTTTTTATTCATGTTACCACCCTACTGCTGCTATCTTGTTTTCTCGCTGAGAGTTTTAGCTCGTTTGTTTCTTCCAACCGTATGTTGCTCATGAACGTAATGGGTGGGGAGCTCAATGTTATATAGTATTTGTCTGTTAGGTGCATCATTCCAAGGTAGCTCTTTATGCAGTGTGATGTCTGCCGCTTTCTATTTTTATGCGTAGATAAAAGTACGAAAGGTTAGTTTTCTGCTTTGGAATGAAGATATATAAAGTATTTAGATGCTAGATATGAAGATATATGTCCGGTTTGTGTTGTCGTAAACGACAGGAAAAGAAACGATAAAAATTTAGAAATGAACAGAATAAAAATGAAAGAATACGATGAAAAATATATTATATATAGTTTAGTGATTTAAACTTATTAATGAGTAGTATATGGTTGTAGGTATAAATTTCACATTTGTCTATTTTTTATTATTTATAAAATGTAAATAATATTAATATTATATTATTTTTTAATAAAATATAAAAAATAAAAGATCTAAGCTAGAGCTAAACAAACGGACAAGGATGACAATCATTAAAGGAATAACAGTAATAGTATCATGTGTCCCATGCGGTAGTTGCCTTTACCAGGTAGCTAACCTTTATTTCCCTAGTTAATGTTTAGTTAAAGTGTAACAATGGGGCACCCCAGGGGGGAAGGCCTGCCCCTATTTGTACCTCCCTTGCCCGTATTTTCTCATTCCTGTTTCCTATTGAACTCTGTAATTTCCATCGGTGGATTCTGGTGTGGATTTCGAATAGTTTTGTTTTTCCATTTCTATCTAGTCAGTCATTTCCAACATCAAGTTGGTATCAAAGGAGGTTTAATCCCCGTTCAAGCTTACACACCATGGCACAGCAAATCACAAGAGCCAAATTCGATGAGCTGCGGGTTGCACTAGAACGACTTTCAACAATCGTGGAACATTTGGCCAACAGGATGAGATGCAAACGAGACCCAACGCCGCCCCATCCGCGCAATACCACACCACCAACCAACATTTCCAGTGACGAGGATCTGGATTGGGGTCGACGCGGACAAGCGCGTGGACAGGAGCATCAGTCCGATGGCATCAAACTTAGGGGTTCCCCACATTCAATAGGCAAATGCATATCGAGGAATTCCTTGAATGAATGGCAGATGTCGAGTGGTATTTCGATTATATGGACACTCCAGAAAATCGGAAGGTGAAACTCATGGCGTGCAAGCTCAAAGGTGGGGCTCTGGCTTGGTGGGATCAACTTTTGATGAACGGGGCTAGGCAACAAAAGCAGCCGGTGTGTACCTAGGAGAAAATGAAGAAGCTGTTAAGAGCTCGCTTCCTTCCGTCCGATTATGAGCAAGTCCTTTTCTCCTAGTATCAACAATGCAAGCAAGGCACGACAAGGTCGATGGCCGAGTATACACAAGAATTCCACTGGCTTCGTGCAACAATTTACAGGAATCAGAAGTGCAACAAATCTCCCACTACACCAGCGGCCTGAGACTGTTGATTCAAGATTAGGTCTGCCTTCAATCAACCTTCATCTTGGTCAACACCATCAACCTTGTAGAAAGAGTGCAGAGGCAACTCTAGCGAGGAGGCCAATCCGATGCTCATAACATTGCAGATACAAGTAGCCGAAGTCACAATCGGGCAACAGGGGATGTAGGGGCCTCAACGTCAACAAATCCAACTCCATCTCGCCCATTGATTTCCAATCCCTATAGCAAGCCAGACCCGATCAAATGCTACCTCTGTCAATGATGTGGATTTTTAATGTCCACACTTAAATACCACAAAAGTACGACGCGTAGTAGCAAATCAGCAAATGAGTCGATCCCACCAGGAATGAATTTTTGGTGTAAACACTCAAGATGAATCTTCTTAAAAATGATTTCGATAAAGTTGTTCAACTATCACAAAATACTCAAATGAAATTTCAATTCAAAATGTCACACATGCTCTCAACACACAACATCCAAAATAATTGATTCAAACAAACAACGATACTCCCATATGCTCACAATTAAACTCATTCAATCATATCATGTAAGTCCTAGAGAATTTCAACAACTCTTCAAAATAACTTTAATCATTCATGCATTGATTCAAGCCACCCATTTCAAAGACACACTCCTCTACAATTGCAGCCAATATAACATCACATTCATGCACAAACAAGGGGCAAATAGAGCATCAAAAAGAGTGTATAAATAGCACGAAAACGTGATACAACTTTGTGAAGGTAAATGTTGATACAAAATCAAGTTCACTCAAATATAACAATGACAAATAATGTTTAATCTTCACTAACATTAACTAAACATTCAAATCCAACAAAACCCAAAAGAAATAACCTATTCTAATGATAAATAACTTGATTTCGAATTAAAACAAAGCAAGAAAAATAACTAAGATACTAGATAAGTCATTCCCTCTATGTATTGAAGCCTTGCAAACCTTGAAGTAGGACTCTCCTTGTTGAACTTCACAAAAATCCTAGCAATAAAGCTCAGGGCTCTTCAACCCGAGCTAAACACCAACGAATCTTCGAGTCCTAATTGAAGAACGACCTAGCCTCAAGCCTACGAGCTCCACACACGCCTTCACCACGAGCAGCAGACGTCGGCGTCGCCTTCTTCTCCACGAGCACCACGCCTCCAGCCGAGTTGTCACCTTCAGCTGGAAGGCCGACGAACGCAAGAAGCTGAGCAGCCGCCGTTCGCACCTCCTGTCCGTCGCACGAGAGATCCTTCGCCCGGGGTGGCTGCGCGCAAGAAGCAATACGCGAAGGGGTGGGTTGCGCGAGTGATCTAGGGCTTTGGGGAAAATTGCAGCTCCACTCCTCAAGTTGCCTTTAATTTCCTATAAAAATATTTCATACTTGGCATCCATTAGTAACATATGTACCTAAACAAAAATAATCCATATGGCATTCCATAACAATTACATAATGGGGAAAGATACTCTCTTGTAAAATGAAATCAATCAAGCATAAATAAAATATTGATTATGGGAATTCAATTTAATTCAACACAAAGTTAAGATTAATTAATAATTTTCTCTATAAAATTCAATTATTATGCTCCATAATCAACAACAGTAATTCAAAAAAAAAAGTTACTGAAAATGTCATAAACAGTCAACAAATGAGGCACAAATCAAATCAATGCCCTAAAAGAGTGGCGTCTTGTGTGCCTGAATTGACGACGGATTGCGTGCACAATGATGACGAAAAGGATGAGATACAATAGTTCACCGATGATGGGGATCGCTTATCCTGCGTGACTCGTTAACTCTTATCGTGGGTTGAAGATGAGATACAACGACACAACCTTTTCAACATCAAGTATACTATAGCGGGGAAGATGTGCAATGTCATAATTGAAGGCAACGGTAGAAACAACATTGTATCTCAAAGAATGGTTGCCAAACTAAAGCTCGCAACAGAGAAACATCTACATCCCTATCACATTGGGTGGATTCAAAGGGGAGATGAAGTTTGTGTAATAGAAATCTGTCATGTTCTCCTATTGATCAACTAGCAATATTTAGATACCATCACTTCTATAATCTATACAAACCTTCTAATCAGTTTGAATTGTAGTTGAAACTAATTATTTGTTATCATTTTTTATAACTATTATTTCAGATTTCTTAGGTACTATTTACACTGGACTAACCTAAGAGTTATCAGATATAAGATAAATTATATCATTATCTAACTATTTTAAAATTTACTTTTTAACAACCTCTTTAATATTCAGATTTAATCTTCTCTATAGTTGTCTAATAAGTTAAATTTCAGATTCCAAGTTAATCCTATGTTGACAAACAGTTGAACTTATACATTTAATATTTGTCATTTACCATCCTATTGCTTCATTATATTTTCTTAACACTTTTAAAAGATTTTCTATTTGTACCAATGTTAAATCAGAAACAATAATGACTAATAGAGTTTCATTCTTTTCTAAAAATGCATATTTTAAATTTTCTAGAAGCGATTTCAATTCTAGAATAGGATGTTCTGAAATTGAATATTTGTTGTCACTTTCAAGCTTTTCCTTGTTTACATCTATTAGTTCTATTTGCTTAAATATTTTCTCTACTAAAATTTCCTCGTTTGGCATTACATAATCTTCATTTTTGTCAATGACAATCAAATTCCTCTATATCTAAATCTTCATCTATTTTAAAATTTCCATGAGATTAACTTTAAATTTTTTAAATTGGAGTTCTTTAAGATTTTTCTTAATTCCATTAAAAATGTTTAATTCTAACTTTTGATCACCCCAAGCTAATTCCATCTAATCATTTCTACAACTTATGCAAGCATATGCAAAAATGACATTCCTAAAATAACTATAGTTTGATCTTGGATACTATTTGAAGCATTTGTTTCCACTACAATAAAATTAATAGGATAGACAAATTTCATAACTCTTACTAAAATATCTTCCACTTTACTTAAAGGTATTCTTATAGATTTATCTGCTAGCTGAATAACTATTCTAATAGGTTTGATATTATCCAATTTTAACTTCCCATAAATAGAATTAGGCATGACATTAATTTTAGATTCTAAGTTTATTAACACTGTATTAAAATAACAATCTCCTATATAACAAGAAATAACAGGAGTTCTTAAATCACTTAATTTTTCAGGTACATGATTAATTAACAAAGAACTTACTTCTTTAGCTAAAAATGTCTTTCTTAATATTTTCCTTCTTCTATTCTTAGTACAAAGAGTTTTAAGATATTTAGCATATGAAGGAACCTATCAAATCATTTCTAACAATGGAATATTGACTTTAACTTGCTCAAATATTTTATTGATTTGTTCCAATTCTTGCTCTTTAGCATTTCTCATTATATGTGGAAATAGAAAATGATTTTCATTTGATAACTTATCTTCATTTTTAATGTCTTTCTTAATATTTCTGTTTTCAGATTTTTTACTATTTTCAGATTCTTTACTTTGATTGATTTCTTCTAATT
Organism: Amphibolis antarctica; assembly: GCA_024699675.1. Classification (NCBI taxonomy): domain Eukaryota; kingdom Viridiplantae; phylum Streptophyta; class Magnoliopsida; order Alismatales; family Cymodoceaceae; genus Amphibolis; species Amphibolis antarctica. The sequence continues at coordinate 8,653 of JAMKPZ010001896.1, forward strand.
CAGTATCAGGTTTGTTTTCTAGATTAGATTCTACATTAATCTCTTCTTTATCTATAAAATTATCATTTCCTTCTACATTTATATTTTTTTCGTTATCACCCTTTTTAGGACCTTCATAGGTTACTCCTGATATTAACATAATACTTACATCTTTTGGTTCTTCTTGTGAAATATTGTCTAGTTCAGAGAGATTAGAATTAGATGAATTCCTTATAAACAAATCAATTGATCTTTAAATTTCATTTAATTTCTCCATATGATTAAATGAAGTTGAATTACAATATTCATTTTCTTCAATGATCTCTAACGGTTGAACATTCTCCTCTATAAATAAAATATTTTCTAATAAATCTACCTCTTGATACATTTGATTTTCATTTATGTTTGACCAACTTAAATCATCATTGTTTTCATACTTATTAAATATTCTATCATCTTTTATTTGTTGTAATGATTCATTAACTCTATTCGAAAGTTGTTCTATTTCTAATGATATTCTTTTGAGATAGTTCTGATTAGTTTTAGCATTCATTGACATATTGTCATTAAGATTTGATAAACCTGTATTAATTCCTTGAACATTTTGATCCCCTTTTAATACTGACCAGTTCAAATAGTTATCATTTTCAAATTCATTCAATCTGTTACTATGCTCTAATGTTTGTATTGATTCATCTATTCTATCTGTTAATTGTTGTATCTGTAGTGATATGTTTAACCGATAATTTGGATTTTCATCCATGTAATTATATTTTGAATAATGATTCTACATTCCTAAATTGTCATTATATTCCCATAAATTATAATTGTCATTCCAATCATAATTATCTTGAGAATTAGCATTAAGTTCTTTCAAATCATGTTGTGAAGAATAGTCATTAACTTCTACATGTGAATAATTTCTTCTAACATAATTAGAATAATTATAATCCTCATAACTAGTTCATGGAACAAACCAACAATCATCCAATATGAGTTATATAAGTCCATTACGATATTTAGAATTTCAAGAAAAAGTACTCCACTACTCTAGAATAGAAATAGAGCTTTTAAATAAAATTTACTAATAGTCAATGCAAATAAATTCTATTGCAATCCTAACTAATCCAAAATAGCAAAAAGTAGCACCAATTGAAAGAAATATATCCCCAGTAATGGTGCCAAAAACTTGTTCGAACTTTTTGAAATTAATTTTTAATAATATGTGTTCGAAATATTTTAATTTCACCACAAGTGCACGAGTTTAGATGTAATTAATGTATAAGTACGAGTTTGTCCATAGAGATTATTGACTTGGTACTAAGTTGCATTTATGTTTTACAATTATTGGAACAATTAAAACTAAAATAATGTCACATTTGCTTTGTCTTAAATAATTGCTAGGATGCTCTTTAATCAATTCTTATATCTATAATTTCCAGAGAATTTTCATTAACTTTAATTATGTTTTCACTTAGGATATTTGGATTTAAAAGAGGCTCTTAATAAATGATCCGAATTTTCTACTGGAAGACCCTAATAATTAAGTTTTAATTCCAAATATTTTGTTTTTCTTAATTCTAAAACATTCTATATTTTGATTTGCATATAGTTAAATCTAATTCAATGAAAATATATAAACCCACAGAATTAGTCTGTTGGTAAATGTCTTTACCCACAAACCTTCCTCATGGATTATTAGGATATATGTGAATTTCAGATGAAGCTGAGTTACGATTCAAGATTTTTGAAACTTCTAAGAATTGTTCGCTTCTATTTTTGTTCTTTTATGTTAAGGATACGATAAACAACATGTAAAATAAAACATGTTTACAAATACTTGGAGAAATAAAGAGAAACATTCAATGGTACGTCAAACAGATGTGATAAGATAGGTAAAGGAAAAAGTAAAGAAAAATGAACTTCCCTTCTTTTTTCCTAAGGGTTTTCTTCTTCGACAGTAGGCTTGGCGGAGGAGGCCGATAGCTAGGGTTCCAGTGAGGTTTGGTTGTCAGTGTTTTTCTTTTATTCTTTTTTTTTGTTTGTGTTTAGACTCAAAATTGTGCATTTTATTGATATTAATTCATGTGCCTTAATGAGTTTTAGTTGCATTTTGCATTGAATTATAATGATTACAAGGTTAATTATACTTTTGAACATTATGCACGTTTATTCACTTTAATGATGCATGAATTAAGTTTTGAGTTGTTAATTATGTTTGTGTTGATTACCTATTGAGAAAAGAAAGAATGATTGATAATTGACTCTTTAGGTTGCTAATAAAGTGATTAATCCACAAAAAAAATCATGATTTATGTCTAAGTGTAGAGTCTGTGGGTTAAGCTGTTTACCCTTGGACCATTCTGTGAGCGTTAAGGGTTTACCCACGAACTTACGTGAGGGTAAACTAGTTTACACTCAGACCTGTACCCTATTTAGTTTGTGCGATGAATTTCATTGATATAAAAGCAGTTGCGATAATAGTTAGGATCTAAATGTTATGAATTATTTCTCCTGTAATATGATGTGTTTCATGAAAGGTATTTCTTAAGTATTTGTAGGGAAATTTGATAAGTAACTGTAGTAAATACGTATCAAGGTAGAATTAAATATTAATTTAGCTAGAGTTTAATTGTGAAGAACGTGGATGGACAGGTTGAAGAAGTGGTTTGCATGGAATGATCTCATACATCCGAACGTGCACTATACCCTTGTTAACTGCTAAACTGCCATTCCTCCCATCTATAAAATAGTCCTTTAGCCATGAAAATAACCCCCCCCTCCTCTTCATTCAGGGCACCATTCACATGGCATCCTCCATCTTCTCCATCTTCTCCATCTTCTTTTCTCCACCCACTCATCTCTTCCGAGAGGAGATTAACGACCTCTTCTCCAACCATTCGCATAATGTATTTGCTGTTCTTTTCTTAACCTGAGTGTGTCCTTGAAGGAGAGACTCTCAGCATCAGTTACTTCCTCCTTTGTTCTTTGGTGTAATTGCAGATTGACGCCCCAAAATCTCACTGCAAGGTTGAAAGGAAGGCCTGCCAGATTGACGACCTGGTGGACCGAAAGTAAAGACAAAGAGAAGTTCTCACCCTAAGCAAGTTTCAAAGGGAGAAATTACAATGAAGCATTAAGTGTTCCTTTCCTTTTATTTTATTTTTACTTTGCCTCTATATTTATGCTCAAATTTGCAAACCCCATTTTACCAACTTGGTTACGATAGTTAGAGAATGATTTTATATTTACTGTAATGTTGAATATTTCATTTCATTTTTACAAGTCATTTGTTCTTTGTTGTGTTTTATGCACTATGTTGTTTGTTGTGTTTTAAAATATCTACAAAGATAAAAAATATAAGTATTCAACTTTTAGAAGTTTCAGCTAATTCGAATCGTACTGTTTAAACATTTGAAACTCACATTTATCACACAACCCTCGAGTAAGTTTGAGGGTAAGGACGTCTACCCACGAGTTACCTCGAGAGTTAAGTGCCCTCTCTACGTAAAATGACAAATTTTATACAAACTGAAAGTGTATAATATTAAGACTTAAGATGAATTAAATATTTGGGAGTAAAACTCACCATATAAATTCTTTCAGTGCAAAATTCGAATCATTTACTAAAAGATTAATTTTAAAATCAAAATATTCTAAGTGGTGAAGAAATTAAATGAAAGATTCTCTGGGAGGTACAATTTAATAGGTATTTAAAGAGCATTCTAGCGGTTAATTGGAACAAAGCAACTGTGACATTGCTTAAAAGAAATATAATTACTTGTTCCATTAATTGAATACATCAATTTAGTTAAACACCAAGCAAAACTAATCCCTATAGACAAATCCATACTTGCACACTAACTACATTTGAACATGTGCACTTGCGGTGAAATTAAAATATTTCGAACACATTATCAAAAACGGATTACAAAAAAGTTCGAAACAAGTTTTTGACGCCATTGTCAGGGATTGCTTAATTTCTTGCAATTAGTGTTATTTTTTGCTATTTTGGTGTTAGCTAGGGCTGCAATATGATTTATGTGCACTTACTGTTATTAAATTCTATTTCACAGTCTTATTACTATTCCAAAGTAGAGTTGTGTTTTTAAATTTTGAATTTCATAATGGATTCATATAACTCTTATTGGGGTGATTGTGGGATTGTTCCACGGACTAGTTATGAAGATTATAATTATTCTAATTATGTTAGAAGAAATTATTTACCTATGGAGTTTAATGATTACTCTTCACAACATGATTTAGAAGGACTTAATGTTAATTCTCAAAATAATTATACCTGAAATGACAATTCTGATTTGTGGGACTGGAATGACAATTCAGAAATGCAGAATTATTATTCAAAGTATAATCAAATGAATGAAAATCAAAATTACCAATCAAATATATCATTACAAATCCAGCGATTAATGGATAAACTAGATGAAACAATACGAAATAATGAAGAGAGTAACAGATTGAATGAATTACAAATTGATAATTATTTAAACTAGTCAACCTTACAAGAGCATCAGAATGTTGAAGGAATTGATATAGGTTTAATAAATCTTAATGATAATTTACTAATTAATGCTGAAATTAATTAGAATTATGTTAAGCAAAGACTTATTGAGATTTGAACAACTGCTAATTTGATTTAATGAATCAATGCAACAAACTGAAGACAATAGAATATTTAATGAGTATGAAAACAATGATGATGTTAATTGGGCAAATTCAAACGAAAATCAAAAGTATCAAGAGGTAAATTCATTAGAAAATATTTTATTTACAGAGGAAAATGTGAACCATTAGAGATAATTGAGGAAAATGAATATTGTAATTTGACTTCATTTAATCATATGGAGAAGTTAGATGAAATTCAAAGATCTATTAACCTATTTATAAGAAATTCATCTAATTCTAATTATTCTGAACAAGATGAAAATTTTTAGGAGGAACTTATAGACACTTGTGCAACACTCATATCAAATTAGTTCTATAGAGCTCTAGAAGTTAAAAATTTTAAGGAAAAAGATCAAATATGGGAAGGATATGAAATACTTGACTGTTTGGTAAGGGATTGTTCAGTAAAACCACTTGAGATCGTGAAAGACCCTATTTCCAAAAGTATAGAAGAGTTACCTGAAGTGTTAGCTACCTTTAGATCAGAAGGAGATTTTAGTGCTCCTATGGTAGATAATGAGGATAATTTAATCATTTCCAAAAATCTTCAAGAAGTGGGTGAGGAAGAAAATAACAAACAAGAGATAGAGATAATGGAGAATGGGCCTAAGTTAGATGAATTTCTACCCAACCCACCACATCTTAATGAATTTGGAGAACAACCTAAGGTAGTAGAGATTAAAAGAGAAATTTATGAGGAAAATAATGTGAGTAAAGAACAAGGAGATAAGGTCGATATTAGTAACTTTCCCAATCGTAATAAAGATGACATATTTGAAGAATTAAAAGCTAAGAATCCAATGGTGAATATTTTTCAACAAATTGTTCTATAAGAAGAATTATCTAATGTTGAAGAATTTGAATTTGAACCAGGATATTTTGATTAACATTTTGAGAAAATTTTTGAGGAGGAGTTGACGGTATTAGAGGTTAAAGACAATGTTCATGATTTACCTTCTTATGAGCCAATTCTACTTGAACCATTATCATATGAACCATTTATTGATGAACCATCTCTAGAGCTCGTCCAGTCTCTTGCAAATTTTGAGCATATATCCCATAATTGTGTAAACTTTTATGAAGTAAAGATTATGAGTTATACTAAATTGGCTGGACACTTAATGAATGCACTAGTTAAAGAGGTTCCATTTCATATCAAGCACAAACCTCTTGAGTAGATCATGAATTCCTTCTAGGTAAGTCGATTGTTAAAAGAAGAAGAAGATGGAATAAGATATAAGTTCCCTCAACCTGTAAGGAAAGCATTCATGGGAATTTTATCTGATCATTTTTGTAGTTACCCATGGAAAGAAAAAAAATATTTATATATATATAGCTATTGATTTCACTTTCTTAGTAGTAGTAGTATGAGCAGTAAAATTTGGTGGTTTGTATTTTGTGAAATCATATGACTTGCTTGTGTGCCACTAGGGGCATGGGTGCTTAAGTAATATACAAGTGTTTTGAAAAAAAATAAAAAAAATAATTTGAACTACTACTATGTTTTATTTTGAGTCTCTTCGAGGGTTATCTTGTTTAACTTTGAAGTTAGTTCGAGGGTTATCTTGTTTACCCTTGAACTACAGTACTATTTAATAATAATAATAATAATTTAAAAAAAAACCAAAGTAAAAACACTGTGGGGATAAGCCACAGGTAAGTTCGTGGGTTATCTAGTTTACCTATGGAGTAAGTTCGAGGGTTATTCTGTCTACCTTTGAACCAAAAAAAAGAAAAAAGAGAAAAGTAAAACATTGTGGGGATAAGCCATGGGTAAGTCTGTGGGTTATTTAGTTTACTCACGGACTTATGTGAGGGTTATTCCCCTTTGAACCAAATACGACTCTGTTTACTAAAAATGAAAATTTTCAAATGAAAGGTTTATTGAATTAAACAAGGTTAATCATTTCAATGAATTTAGAAGGGATATTTCATAATTCAAGTGAGGTTAAAGATGATTACAATTAAGTGAACTTAATGACAGAGATCAAAAATTTTGAACTGCAATCATTTAATATACATGACTGTACCAGGTATGTTTCAAAGAAAAAGGAAAGCTTAAATTCTCTGAAATGGTTTAATTTGACAAGTGTGTGTTAATCCATAAGACCACGAACTTAAAAAGAAATTTTTCGAAAGGGATTAAAAAATTGAAATATGCAATTACACACATACACAGACTTAAAGAAAACATACATAATTTGAAACTACAAACAGAGCACAACTAATGGAAAACTTTATTTCATTAAAAGATAGTTTAAATATTACATTAAAGGAGAGCTTTCTCTCCAAATGTCTAGAAAAAAAAATTGTTTACACAAGAAGAAAAAAATATATCTATCACTGCTCTGGGAATCTGGATTTCAATTCTGTAACTTTTGCTTGCAAAGCAGCCAACTGATTAATCACAGTGTCCACCTTTTCTGATATAGAGGCTAATCCTCTTTGTTGGGATGTGGATGGTTTACTATGTAGCTGTGGTGTTGGTTGTTGGTTGATTCTCTGTAGAGAATTGTTTCAAGTCTTTGGCAGTTAACACTCTAGACTTTAATTTATTGACTACTCAAGTTGATATATCTGAGGAACTTGACACCAATTGGTAGATGAGATCACCATAGAATAATTTCTTTTTGATGCTAGTGATCTTTGAAATGAAAATTCTGTACTAGTTCACCTGAATCCTATTTAGTACAACATAGGTTGCAATTTTTACAAAGATGGACAATTCCACAATATGTCTAAATCTTTGATATATTGTTCTGATTAATATTAATGCAATCATATGGGCCTTTCCAATCATATATTTAAGCCTATTGAATAGATTTATCTAAAGGTTTACGGCCATGCAATTTTTCATCTCTTGTTCTGACCACTCTGCCTTGGTAGAGGACTCTAGAATCTCTACACCTTCATTCTTTAATCCTAAACTCTCAAATATATATTCAGGTGTCATATAAATCTGTACTTCAGTCACATTAGTTACAAAAACCCCATCTTCCTCATGCAAATTTGAATAGAAGGCCAATACTAAATTTTTAGCTTTAAAATTATTACTTGACCTTGGGATAACTTTCAGCAATCCCTGGAAGACCAACAAATCCGTGATTTCATCCATGAAATCAAAATTTACTAGTCTGCTGAATAGGATATCAAAATCTCTAATATTTTGGAATTTATCCTAAGACTCAGCATTTTTTGAAGATCACTGGATTTGTGCCTGTATGTTGGGTTGGCTCTGTGCAGCTGAAGCTTCTACAGTGGCCGTATTTGGTTCAATGGGTGGAGATTACACCACTAATGCTCTATCCTCCACTCCACCAGATTTTGTTGGATGCTCGGCAAAAATTTCTGTCTGTCCTACACTGAAGTCAATTGGACTTGAGGCAGGAGGACTAATAGTAGTCCCTCCCTCTTGCTCTTCTTCAGAGGAGCTAATCCCCTCTATAGGGACATGCTATAATATTCAAAAACATAAAAAAAAAGAGAGTTAAAAACTAAAAATATAGAAAACTTATAAACTTAAACTTAAAAACAGAACGGAAGGGAATGAATTTCAATTAGTACTTGACCCTCTTCTGAAGTAAATTGAATTACTTCATGAATGGTCTGATTTATCTCTTCATTGTCTTGGAGGTCTGAAAATGGAACAATTGTTCCAAAAGTAAGTCTTTCCTCCTGAAATTAATAATTAAACACAAATGAAACCTAAAAACTTTAATTACTAAAAAGAGGAAATTCAAACTAAAACCTTAAGAGAACCTGAATCTCTAAGTTTAATTTGATGGTGGGATGTTGATATGAAATTTGAAATTTGGAGGGTACAAGACATTGCAAAATGGGAATGGAATCAAGTCTACGTTGAATTGCAATTGGAAAATTTGGGAACCTGACATGCCTTATGAAGGAAAAATCAAAGTTTTCTGTTTCATCAATGGAGACACTCTTATTTAATGTGCATGAGATAATCTTTATTATTACAAGATCCAACTGTTTGATGGAGACTGCAATGTTGAACTTATTCATTAATTAACTTTGCCTGCTTCTATAGTGTGGTTATATGAATTAATTCCTTATGCAAATACTCTACAACACTGTGTGTAGTATTTTCTGTCTGCCCATGTGTTAGTTCAAGGGTAAACTTGTTTACCCACAAACCTAGTCGTGTGTTGTTTCAAAAACTCCCATGCTAAACACTTGCAATGTTTATTATTTCTTTTGGAACATTTCTGTTGTATTGTGCTCAATTCTAAATGAACATCTTTATTGTTTTATTGCATGTTTTTATTAAATCTAAAATTTTATATCATTTACTACTGGTATTATTGTAAACAAATGTTCCTATTGCATGATAACATGAAATGGCAGTTAAAGCTTATTTAATGACGGTACATAAGCAAATCTTCTTTTATATTTAAATGTTGTTTATCAGGTCAGTCTAGGGATTTATCTCATAAGTTAATTCGAATACTTACAAGAAAAACAATTATGGCTACCCTACAGCAAGAACAACCTAGAGAACAAACAATAGGTAGTAAAAATATTTAAGCCTTGTTTTTATTTATATTAATTCTGTGCAAAATTAAAAATAAAAAAGTATCACCTCCTTATCATCATTCTTTATTGATGTATAGCACTTGTATTTAATTTTTGCAGCATTACTTATGCATTTCACATGCTTCATCCTATTAAGTTCAATACATTATTCTGCATGTATCACATTTTCATGTTTGATATTGGGGATGCTTGTTATATTTCGTATTTATCATGAATTTTCCTATCTATACTAGACTTTTCTATTTACATTGAGGATAATGCAAAATTTAAGTATGGGGGGGAAGGTTTATGTTTAAGGTTTGTGTTTAAGTAGTTTAAGTATTTAAGTATGTTAAAAATGTTCAAAATTTTAAAAATTTTAAAAATTTTATTTTCTGATATTTGGGATTTTATTTGATTTTCACATCTTTAATATCTTTTATGTTTTTACTAAAGAACAAACCTTGAGAAATGTAAGTTTCAAGTGTTGCTATTAGAATTAATGGGAAGACCCTATTATGTTGAGAGGAGAATTTTCAGAGCCAATTTCGAGTAGCCTATTGCCCTTAGATGAGATGGATTTTAGATTAACTTGTGCAATGAGTTGAGTCTTCCTATTTCATTTGAATTAATGCCATATTAACCTAGTTTTCTAAAATGAATTATTTTCTTTTCTCATTACCTTATATGAAAGGAGCGATAAACCTATGTCGAGTGCCACCACCAAAATGATCATGATAGGAAAATCTTCTTTTGGTGAGCATTATCTTAAGGTATCTCCCAAACTTTTTTGAGTTAGAGGTGATGTGAAGGAAGGTAGCAAGAGTTTGAGCTTTAATGTACTATAGAGTTCATTTGGGAATTAGGCTATGAAGATATAAGGTGGTGAAATTAATTGATTGAGGGTCATTTATTAGTTCGAAGTGTGCAAGGTTAGTTATGTCATTTACTTTGTGTTATTTTGCAAAAAATTAAAAAAAAATGAAAAAAAAAATGAAAAATGAAAGAAAAAGGAAGGACCGAAAAAGAAATAGAAAAAGAGTCAAAAAAATTTAAGGGATCAATGTCAATATGGGCTGAAAAGGAATGAATGATTGATAATTAACTCTTTAGGTTGCTAATAAAGTGATTAATCCATAGAAAAAAATCATGATTTATATCTAAGTGTAGAGTCCGTGGGTTAAGCTATTTACCCACAGACTTATCTATGGGTTAAGCTATTTACCCTCGGACCATTCTGTGAACGTTAAGGGTTTACCCATGAACTTACGCGAGGATAAATTGATTTACCCTCAGATTTGTACCCTGTTTGTTCTGTGCAATGAATTTCATTGATATAAAAGCAGTTGCGATTATAGTTAAGATCTAAATATTATGAATTATTTTTCCTGTAATATGATGTGTTTCACGAAATGTATTTTTTAAGTATTTGTAGGAAAATTCGATAAGTAACTGTAGGAAATACGTATCAAGGTAGAATTAAATATTAATTTAGTTGGAGCTTAACTATGAAGAACATGGACGGACTGGTTGGACAGGTTGAAGAAGTGGCTTGCATGGAACTATCTCATACATCCAAATGTGCACCATGCCCTTGTTAACTGTTGAATTGTTATTCCTCTCATCTATAAAACAGTCCTTTAGCCATGAAAACAACCCCCCCTCTTCATCCGGGGCACCATTCACATGGCATCCTCCATCTTCTCCATCTTTCATTCTCCACCCACTCGTCTCTTCCAAGAGGAGATTGGCGACTTCCTCTTCTCCAACCATTTGCATAGTGTATTTGCTGTTCTTTTCTTAACCTAAGCGTATCTTTGAAGGAGAGACTTTCGGTACTGGCTGCTTTCTCCTCTGTTCCTTAGTGTAATTATGGATTGATGCCCCAAAATCTCACTGCAAGGTCAAAAGGAAGGCTTACTAAATTGACGACCTGGTGGATTGGAAGTAAAGACAAAGAGAAGTTCTCAGCCTAAGCAAGTTTCGAAGGGGAAATTATAGTGAAACATTAAGTGTTCCTTTCCTTTCCTTTTATTTTTACTTTACTTCTATATTTACGCTCAAATTTACAAACCTCCATTTTACCAACTTGGTTATGATAGTTAGAGAATGATTTTATGTTTACTGTAATGTTGAATGTTTCATTTCATTTTTACAAGTCATTCATTCTTTGTTGTGTTTTATGCATTATGTTGTTTATTGTGTTTTAAAATATCTAAAAAGATAAAAAATATAAGTATTCAACTTTTAGAAGTTTCAGTTAATTCGAATCGTTAAACATTTGAAACTCACATTTATCGCAACCCTTGGCTAAGTTCGAGGGTAAGGACGTCTACCCACGAGTTACCTCGAGGGTTAAGTGTCTTCTTTGCGCAAAATGACAAATTTTATGCAAATTGAAAGTGTATAATTTTAAGACTTAAGAGGAATTAAATATTTCGAAGTAAAACTCACTATATAAATTCTTTCAGTGCAAAATTCGAATCATTTACTAAAAAACTAATTTTAAAATCAAAATATTCTAAGTGGTGAAGAAATTAAATGAAAGATTCTTTGGGAGGTACAATTTAATAGGTATTTAAAGAACATCCCAGCGGTTAATTGAAATAGAGCAAATGTGACATTACTTAAAAGAAATATAATTACTTGTTCCATTAATTGAATACACCAATTTAGCTAAACACCAAGCAAAACTAATCCTTGTGGACAAACTTGTACTTGCACACTAATTACATCTGAATCCATGCATTTGTGGTGAAATTAAAATATTTTGAACACATATATTATTAAAAACGGATTGCAAAAAAGTTCAGAACAGTTTGCATTCCCTTCTTCGCCAATATTTTCATCGAACAGAGTTTCCCCTTAGTTTTTGGACTTTTAGGGGTTTTTTTTTTGAAAAGAAAGGGGGATAGGAGATAGCTTCGACGGTGCCTCCTCATCCCAACTTTCCTAAGATTTGAAATGAAGGAAAAACAGAGGAGGACAACTTCGGTGGTGCCTCCCCTTTTGACATCCCCTCGGGTGTAAAGCTAGAAAGAATCGAAGGAGGATAGCTTCGACGGTGCCCCCTTCCAGTCCTTCGGTGTGCATGTTATCTATCCCCTTTTTTCTTTTACCTTATTTTGCCTTATTTCTCACCTTGAAACGGCAACGGGTGGCAGTTGTAGGGACACGTTGGGGTTCCTTCTTCTAGACGAAGTGAATGGCAAGGGGAGAAAACTGTGAGCGGGTGGAATCGGCGGTACGTGATGACCGCTGGAATCTTTGGATAGTTGAAGCATGCGGTGACGAACGACGACTGTAGGGTAACTCTTCAAAGACGAATGACGACGAGCGGGAGTCGAAGACTCACACTTTGTTGGGAGGTCAGTTGGAGTTTGGCCTGTGGGATGCGTTGGCATTTATAGGCAAGGGGATCATCCAGGAACCATCAGATGTGTAGATCATGGTGAAACGGGGAGTTGGGGGGAAGTGGCTATCTGTAGGTTCGAGAGGTCGAGTCATCCTCCCTTCTCCGCGTCTTTCCCTCTCCTCTTTTTTTTTTTCATGTTCACACCTTCTATAAACCAAGTGACGGCTCACTCTCAATTGAAAGTAATTTGTACTTTGTAAAATGGACTAGATTAATGAGTTAATACGTTGAATGAAGAATTTCATTACATAAATTTTTTAGTTTCAACAGCTCCACGTTAAATTGAGGCTTTCATATTAAATCAAACTTCAAATGAAATCGATACGTTTCACACAAAATTGAAACTTACAACAAATTAAATCAAATTTCTAATTAAAGTCTTATGCGACATTAAACCGAAACTTTTAAAAAATAATATTAACAAACATGAAATTTCTCCTAAACAAGATCTTAAACTGTTTATAAATATAAATTTAAATCAAAAAAATAAAATCAAAATGCTCCTGGACATGAGCTTAAACTATTCATAAAGTCAAATTCAAATCAAAATCAAAATGCTCCCAGGCATGAGCTTAAACTGTTTGCAAACTTAGATAAAATTGAAATGTTGTTGGACACCAGTTTATATTATCTGCAAATTTAAAACAAATTAAATGAAAATCCAAATACTCCTGGATATGAGCTTAAATTATCCATAAACTTAAACAAAATTACAATTAACTCGCTCTTGGACATGAGCTTAAACTATCTACAAATTTAAGCAATATTAAAACCAAAAATCAAAATGTTCTCGAACATGAGCTTATCGCAAACTTAAATAAAGTTTAAATACTCCTAGATATGAGTTTAAACTATCCATAAACTCAAATAAAATCAAATACAAAACGCTTCTAGACATGAACTTTAGCTATCTACAAATTTAAATCAAAAATTAAAATCAAAATGAAATCGCTACGAAAACTTAAACTGTTTATAAATTTAAATTTAAAGTAAAAATCAAATTGAAGTGTAATAATTTGAATAAACCAATCCCAAATGATAAGAGACTAACTTTTGTCAAGTAAGTTGGATATTTAACACTTTTTCAACTTATACTCAAAGTACTTACCTAAAATCTTAAAATTTTCTTAATTTTTACCTTAAATAAATTAAGTAGTGGCTCTATTTGATTTTGCAAAGTAGATTTTACCTCTGCTATGCAAAGACGCCGTAAATTTTCCCTTGGTTTACATGTACTATCCTTCGGACCTGCCAGGCAAACACTTGGGGACGAGCTTTCCAAGAGAAGGGCCGCATGACGAGGACGACAATCATTAAAGGAATAATGGTTACAACACCATGCGTCCCATGTAGTTGCCTTTACCATCGTGCAACATCGATCTGGTAGCCAACCTTTATTTTCCTACTTAATGTTTAATTAATGTGTAATAGTGGGGCGCCCTAAGGGGGAAGGCCTGCCCCTATTTGTACCTCCCCTACCTACGAGCAAGGGCATTGGCATTTTCTCATTCCTGTCTCTTATTGATCTCCGTAATTTCCATCGATGGATTCTGGTGGTTATTATTCAGTGGATTCTGGATAGTTGATTGTCTTTCCATATCTATCTAGTCAGTCATTTCCTACATTACAAACACATTAATTCCATACAGTAATAAGAATGGAGTAATAGAGTTTTTCAATATTCATGCATTTCATTTTGTTTGAAGAGGTCTTTAACAAATTCCCGAAAGATGAACTATTTTAGATGATAAAAACACCAATATACTTATTAGTTTATTATAATTTAACAAAATTTCAAATTTAATAAAAAATCTCAAATGTTTTCCCCCTTGAAAAAAAGGGCCACGTACATCTCCTAGAAGAAAAACCCTTGCACACCCTTTGTTCCATCACTAGCTCGATCTTCACTCAAACTCCATTGCCCTTTGATCATCGTCACCCACTTGATCTTTGCCTTTGTCACCCACCCGATCTTTGTTGCCTACACAATCTCCACATTTGTTGCCTGCACGATATTGGCCTAATTAGCACCTTCATTGTTGATATGCACTTTCATCACTTGCCCATTCTTTGCAGCCAAACTTTGCTCATGATTGGACTTTGCTTGATCTCCGTCACTTGCACAATCTTCGCTTGCTCAATATCAGCCTAATTTGCACATCCATTATCGATCTCCTCATCTATTGTGTCCCCAATCTTCATGGCCGAACTCTACGTGTGATCAAACTTCACTCGATCCTTGCCTCTTGTGCCTGATCTCATCCGGGCCTCATCTTCATAACCAAGGCAACCAATCTCTACCCCATCAATTAGACATCGTCTGATTTGGTCCAAGCTACAATTTATCTTTGCTCCTGATTAGAATATTTTTGGGTAATCAAAAATTTCTTATGCGCAAACAATAGGATAAAAAGTGTGGACCATACTCATATGCTTTGATTGCATGATAATGAAGTTTCTGTGAATTAATTAGAGCATGCCATTTATTTGTTTTTCTTAGGATGGATAAGTTGATGAGAATTGGTGACTTTTATAGCTTGATCATAAAGAACAAATAAAAGTCCTAAAATTTTTCCTTCGCAACCTATGTGGCTAGCCAATCTCTACCCTCAATTAGACATCCTCTGATTTGGTCCAAGCTATAGTTGATCTTTGCTTTTGATTAGAATATTTTTGGGTAATCAAAAATTTCTTTTGTACAAACAACAAGACCAAAAGCAAGGACCCTACTCATATGCTTTGATTGCATGATAATGAAGTTTTTGTGAATTAATCAAAGCATGCCATTTATTTGTTTTTCTTAGGATGGATAAGTTGATGAAAATTGGTGAATTTTATAGCTTGATCATAAAGAACAAATAAAAGTCCTAAAATTTTTCCTTCAAGTGATGAAACTTTTGTTTGAAGTTGCATCTCCCCCTAGAGAAATAGTGCATGATGTTGGGTATACAATGGTAGTGTTGTTGTTAGTAACATGTTAATTGGTCATTGGAGGATGTGTTTTGACACATGATGTCACACTTTTTTGAGATTATGTGAAATTCTAAAAGGAAGGAATCTATCATGTGATAGTCGATGAATTATTGTTGAAGAACAAGTTAAAGTTTTCCTTTAAATTTTAAGATATGGATAAAAGAATAGGGTATTTGAAGTAGCTTTACAACAATATAGACAAACAATAAGTACATACACCATGTACTAGATGCATTAATTGCTTCGACACCAGATGTAATATGTTTGAAAGAGTCAATGAATGACGCTCCTTAGTATATAAGAGACAATTTCTAGTACATATCATTCTTTGAAGAGGCTATTGGCACATTAGATGGTATTCATATTCATTACTTGGTAAATCACATTGCTTTTAGGTGTGGTAGGGATGCTAAGTGGATAGCATAAAACGTACTTGGTGTCTGGTATTTTAGCATGGGATTTATATTTGCTTTTGCTAGATGTGAAGGCACAACTCATGATTGTAAAGTTCTAAAGCATGTAACGTCTGATTCATGTCATAATTTTCCATTCCCACCTACAGGTTAGTAATACATGCATTATGCTAATTATATTAATGTACTTTATAAAATGCATGTTTATTCCTTAACCCTACCTTTGGCCTTATTTTCAGGTAAGTTTTATCTTGTGGATTAGATATCCAAATGTAAAGGAATTCCTTGCACCTTATAAAACACAACGATATCATGCATGTTCTTGAATTTTGTTCTTCACTATCAAGTGGGGCAAAAGAACATTTCAACTACCTACACTACTCTTTGTGTAATGTGATAGAACGTACTTACGGTATTTTAAAGAACATTAAATTAATGCCACCTTATGACTATCCAACGCAAGTGAAGATTGTGATTACTTGCATGGTGCTTCACGACATTACTAAAGATGAGAGGTGTGAAATGGATCAACAAGAATTAGATTGATGAAGAAGAAGATCGGAATTAACGTTGATGAGCTTGTAAGTGATAGTGATGTCCACATCAATGATCGAAGTTTATGTGCATCTTGCACTTAAAGACGAAATTGACATGTATTGTGTACAATACCAAATTCAAGATCGAATAATGGCCTATAGATCTTGCTATTTAGTTGATAATTAGTAATTTAGACATATGTCAAAGTATATATGTGAATAACTCTTGTTGAAGTCATTTTTCACTAACAGTTGGTTTTCTCTTTTGGGTTTATCGTTTGGATGCTTTTTGAATCAAATTTCTTTGTTCAATCTTGTATTTTCTTGATCGGTAATGGTGTTTTGAGATTGTCCATCGGTTTTCTTGAGTGATTGCGTTTTTTTTCAATTTTTTCTTGAATTTTTCTTGTATTTTTTGTGCTTTGGTATTGTAGCTTTATTTTTTCCTTTTCTAAGATAATTGGTTTAAGGCCAACTATTATAAAAGTCCTCTGTTCTCGGTTTTTGTCGATTTGTGTGCCGATCGTTCGCCGTTTTCCGCTCGGTGAAGTGCAGGAAGGCTGAGCAGGAGGTGGCGACTCGTCCTGCTTCCTCCTCCACCGTTTTCGACGGACGGTGGAGGTTCACCTTCTCGAACGGTCGCCAACGGTCGCAGCCGTATTTTCGGGATTTTCTTTTGTTTTTGGGATTGTGTTTTCTTTTCTCTTCTTTTTCTTTTTAGTTTTGTTATTTTTGTAGGTTAATATTTAGTATTTCACCGTTTGTATTGTGTTAATATTTTACTTATGAAAATTTTTCTACGAGTGAATTAGGAATATTTGTTCGAAAATAATTTAATTTGGTTGATTAATTTTTAAAATTAAAAGTATTTCATCGTGATTATTGAAATTTTTTGTGAAATCGACTCGTATTTGCAGATTAAACATTTTGCACTTGTGATTAAATATTACAGGACGTGGTCGGCAAAGAGGAAACCGTAACCCGAGACCGTCCTAAGTTCATCCACCATGTCCATGACCTAGATGGAGGAGGGTGGCAAGATTAATATCATGAGCAAGACGTTTAATATGGGGCCTCATATGCACAAGTTGTATTTTCTTCTTAATTCTTGTATAATGTGCTATAGTGATTTCTTCATAGATCCTTGGCACATGTAGTAAGGTCCTTGAGTATTAATCTGCAATGAGTTATTAAGCTGTAATGGATTTTTCAATACTAACGGTTGTTGTCCACAGATTCTACATCACATGCTACAAACGAACTACATGCAAGCTGATTTCAGATCTGAGGTGGGTTGTTTTGCTGAGGACTTTTTGGCAGGGAATAGTTACCCATGGCTTAATGTATCTTTTTGTGTTGGAATGCCCTGAAAGACTTGCACCGTGAACCATTATATTCTTGTGGTGGGTTGAAATGTTGTAAGGTCTTTAGCTAATGAACCTTGTTGTAACGTAGTGCTAAATTATGTTGTATGGTCCTTGATGATATAAGTGAACGACAAACTCTTACTCTCGGATTGGATGGGAGAAGGCAGAAGAAGCCCTTTGAGTAGAAGGTTAACGTTTTAAATGTGATATTTTGTATTTAAATTACAGATGAGATGCATAATTTCTCAGTTATATAATTTAAGCTTTCTCGATGGTGGTTGTGTGCCCTGTGAGAGAGTTGTGACAATTAAATGGTATTAGAGCTACCCCATCTGATAGGAGAGTTGGGAGTAAGAGTAGGGCAATGATTGGAGTTAGCATCAGTCTAATCATTGCTGAAATTATAATGATATGCGGAAACATGGAAAAAGGGTCAGAGGGATCATCCAGTTCAGGTTAGAACATCACCCCTCCTCCTCGGGAAGGTGTTGCTGACATGCTAAAATTCATGGAAGGGTTTTTGCAGACCATGAGACAAGATGCAAACAATTTTATTTTAGGGGTTCTGCAATCGGCATTGCAGACTTCCTACGTCTGCTTCCACCTGTGTTCTCAGGGGGCATCGTAGATCCATTGGAGGCACACAAGTGGATCCACGACATAGAGAAAGTATTTAGGATTGAAAAATGCCTTGAGGAAGATCGAGTGGATTTCGCAGGTCACATGTTGCGAGGTGAGGCAAGTGAATGGTGAGATGTAGAGTAAAGATTTAAAGAGCTAACTGCGGGCCGCGTCACTTGGAAGATGTTCAAGGATATGTTTTATGAAAAATATTTTCCACTAGGCACACGTACCCAAAATGAAGTGGAATTTTAGAAGTTAGTAGGGTAATAGAATAGTGACAGAATATGAGCAACAATTCACCAGAATGTCAGTTTTTGCATCACATTTAGTTGCGAAGGACCAAAGCAGAATAGATAGATGTTGGGAGGGACTGAATTCCTGCACGACTCGTGACTTATTGGGAGGTCGTGAAGGTGGCAATAACTATGGAATGCAAGCTGCAGGCCATAGTAGAGATTAAAGAGCATCTATAACAAATGTGTTAACTACTACGAAGCCAAGTAACAGCAGAAGGAACATAGAAAAATAAGTAATAGTTGAAGGAATAGGAGTTTCATAAGATTTTACTAAAATTTTTATAGTGTGCAAAACCTTCAAAATAATTGTAAAGGTTTTGTTTAGTAAAGTCAATAGGTTAAGTGAATCTAGAATTTACGTTTTTAACTTGACATAATTTTTAAAGTAAAAAAATCTTTTTCTATTTTCCTCTTTCACGATTATAGTTAAAATCTCTACTTTTATTATATTATTTTTTAAAATATATAATTTATACAATAAAAACTTCTATAAATGTCATTCAAGCTAAAATATATGCAAGTGCTTGAAAATGATGGTCTTGTAGATACGTCACAATTACAGAGTATTGCCATGTTGAAATTTGAAAAGTTCGTGAGATATTTTTACATACGAAGATGGAGTCACAATGACATGGTTAACAAGGTGCGTGGAAGCATATATACAATATATTGTCAACATGTAGTCATTTGCATTGTAAGGGGAAATTTATGTTTTAAGAAAACTTTAAGCTATATATGTTTGTTACTATTACGATGGTAAGCCTTTTTGTTCATTGTTGTGTTAGATGTAACAATCTATGTAATAATATCACGATCTAAAGGATGTGGACAAAGTGAAAATAGAGGAGGAATCGAGTAAATGCGATGAGAGATGAGAAGAAAACTTAATAGATTCATAATTTAGGGTTTTCACCCTTAAATACAAAACACAATGACTCATCAAAGCCGTCAACAACATTGAATGGTGGAAAACACAGATTTGCAGAAAACAATCTAGACTCGTAAGAATTACAAGTAAGGACACCAACTTTAAATATAGAATATGGAAAACTGAAAAGTCCAACATTCCCCCTCAGTTGGGAGAGTAAATGCTGAAAACTCCCAATTGATTTTTTAAGTCCTTGAATCTGGTAGGAGTCATGGGCTTGGTTAAAATATCAAAAAATTGGTCTTCACTCTTGATATATTGTGTTTTCAGTACTCCCGAGATGAGCTTCTCACAAATGAAGTGGTAGTCAACTTCGATATGCTTTGTTCGCTCATCAAATACTGGATTTGCTGCAATGTGCTAAGTTGCAAGGTTATCACAATATAGATTAGTAATACCAATATACTTGATATCAAGATCTTTAAGCAAATAATTCAACCACACTATTTCACAAGTAGTATTGGCTAGAGATAGAGTTGTCAATGGGGGGCCGTGCTAGCACGGCCCGACACGGCCCGTGGGTCGTGCCTCGGCCGGACCCCTAGGTCGTTCGTGCCGTGCTAGCACGGCACGAATTCTAGCACCAAATAGGTACGGCTCGGCCCAACACGAGACTACCAGGTGGGGAACACCGGGTTGTGGGAGGGGGGGACCTGGTCGCCGAGTTGTGCGACTGGCGAGGTGAATGGTCGTGTGTGTGAGAAGAGGTAGAACAGATTGTGTGGTCGGCGGGAGGACTGGTCACTGGGTCATTGGGCTGGCAGTCGGGATGAATAGTAGTATGTGTCGATGTGCGGGAGGGGGCTGAATGAGTCGCCTAGTCGACGGGGGGTTGGCTGCCGGGTCATTGGGCCGATAGTAGGGGTGAACGGTCACGTGCGTCGGTGCACAGGAGGGGGCTGAATGGGTCGTTCGCTAGCGAAGGTGATGGGCCGTCGGGTCACTGGGCCGGCCATCGAGTTGTGCGGTTGGCGAGGGAGACGAGCCGCCGGGTCTTAGATCGGCTGTAGGGTCATTGGGCCGGCCGTCAGGTCGTAGTGTCAGGTCCCGGGAAGAATCGTGTTGGTCAAACTCGTGCCATTGACCGACACGAATAATGTTTTTTCGTGCCACTGGCTGTACTTGGGTTGGTCCATTGGCGGTTTGGGCCGTGCCGGCACAAATAGTGTTGTGCCGGTACAAAAATTGTGCCATGCCGAGCCAACATGGCACGATTGACAAGTCTAGCTAGAGATCTATACTCTGCTTTAGCAAAAGATCGAGAAACAATGTGTTGTTTTTTCGTTTTCCATGAAATAAGAGATTTTCCAAGATAAATAGCAAAACCAGTAGTAGATCTGTGAGTAAAGGTGTAACTAGCCCAATTGGCATCACAAAAACAATTTAAGGTAAGATTTTTTTTCCTAAAATAAGTCATTCCTTGACTCGGGTCATTTTTGAGATATCTAATAACTTTTAAGCTAGCTTCATAATGTTCTTTATATGGTTTGGAAATGAATTAACTTAGGTAATTTACCACAAAGCATATATCTGGTCTACTAATGGTGAGATAAATTAATTTTTCAATTAGTCTTCTATATTTGTTTGGTTCAAGGAGAATACTATTTTCATCATATTCTAATTTTAAGTGAGTTTCAAGAGGAACTATGCACGGTTTATAGCCCAAAAGGCCCATTTTAGTGATTAGATCAAGATAGTATTTCCTTTGATTCATGTTGATCCCAACATTGGAGGAAGCAAATTCAAGACCAAGAAAATATTTTAATTTCCCTAAGTCTTTTATAGCAAACTCCCTTGTCAAAGTATCCTTGAGTTGGTTTATGGTGGTATGACCATCATTTCCAACTACTAGGATGTCATCAACATATAAGAGAACATTAACATTTATTTCATTTTTTCTATAGAAGAAAAGAGAGTAATCAGCTTTAGATTGAGTGTACCCATTTAAAGTCAAACAATTTTTGAGTTTGTTAAACCAATTTTTGGGGGCTTGCTTTAATTCATATAGAGATTTTTTTAACAAACACACTTTGTCTTTACTCTCCCCCTCTCCACCAAGATGTGGTGGAAGTTCCATATAAACTTCTTCACTAAGATCTCCATAAAGGAAAGAGTTAGTGACATGGGGTTGACACAAACTCCAATTGTAGTGGGCAGCAACAACTATAGTGGTTCTAAGGGTGGTCATTTTGGCTACAAGGACAAAGGTTTCATAATAGTCTACTCCTTCAGTTTGGTTGTACCCCTTAACAACAAGTTTAGCCTTATATCTATCAATAGACCCATCCTCTTTTCATTTGATTCTATAAACCCACTTGCAACCTATAGCATTTTTACCTTTTGAGAGATCCACAATATCCCAAGTGTTGTTTTTCTTAAGAGCATCAATTTTGTTGTTCATGGCATTAATCCAGTTTCGGTCACTTTTGGCTTGATTATAGTGAGTGTGTTTAGTTTAAGAATCCAGATTTCCAACAAAACATTTGTGATTGGTTGAGAGACGACAATTGCTCACAAAATGATTTATAGGATATCTAGTGTTGTGATTAGTAGGGTGTAAAGTGGGACAAATGTAGTCTTTATATTTTTTTAGAATTTTAACAGTTCTAGAAGGCCTAGTATCATTGCAATTTTCAAGTTTAGATTTGTCATTGTTTTGATTGTAGTGTTCAGTAGCATTATGAGTAACTTGATAGGCTACAGTGATGGTATTAGGGTCAGATTCAATTATATTATGGTGATCTTCAATGTTGTTTTCATTTAGGTGTCTTGTGGGATTGTTGTTGCCACTGTCTTGATTGTTATCATTTTGATTGATAACCATCTCTTGACTAGTGTTAGCAATGCCAAACTCACTATTAGGAAGACACAAAAAATTGTCATTATTAAGGTTATTATCATTGGTGCTATTATTGCTGTTAAAGAAAGGGAAAAAACATCTTTACAAAAATTGGCATCCTTACTAACAAATAATTTTGTTTTGTTTAAGTCATAGAGTTTATAACCCTTTTGGCCAAGGGGATAACCTAGAAAGATAGATTTTATGGCATGATCATCAAATTTGTGGATAGGATTAAGATTAGTGGCATACGCAAGACATCCAAAAACTTTAAAATTATTATAACTAGGTTCTTGTTTATGGACAATATAGTAAGACATTTGTTTTTGGAGGTAATTGTTAGGCATGCAATTTATCAAGAAAATCGTTGTGCTAACACATTCCTCCCAAAGTCTAACAAGGACATTGGCTTGTGTTCTTAGAGTTCTATTCGTATCTAGAATATGTCTATGTTTCCTCTCCACAAGGACCACAAGAGAATTTTGTTGTGGAGTGTAGGGGAAACTTTTGTTATGCATAATACCTTCCTTAGAAAATAGATCAGTCATGCTTTTGTTCACAAACTCAATACCATTATCAGTCCTAAATTGTTTAATGGCACAATTAAATTGATTTTTAATATAGGACAGAAAAACATTTATATTGTATGCAACATCACTTTTGTGCTTAAGAAAGTAAATCCAAGTGAATCTAGAATAATCATCAACTAATGTGAGAAAGTACTTAGCACCTGAATTAAAGGCAACACTAAACTCACCCCAGACATTAGCATGTACAAGATCAAAGAAATTTTCAATTTTAATGGTACCGAAATGAAAGGGTAATCTAGTTTGTTTGCCTAACTTGCAAGCATAGCAAAATCAAGGGAAGTACTTAAATTAAAAGAGCAATTCAAGTGTACTAATTTTGCAGATGATGGATGTCCAAGCCTTTTGTGCCATAACTTAGCATCACTAGAGTTTATGTTGTTGACTTGAGAGATGATTTCAATGGCTGAATTGGGTTGTAGCAGATAAAGTTCTCCTTCTTCTTTAGCTACTCTAATAACCCTCTTGGTTCATAGGTCCTTAAACACAAAATGTAGGAAGAAATTTAACACTGCAATTAAGTTGTTTAGTAATCTTAGAATCAGACATCAAATTAACTTTAAAACTAGGAACATAAAGAACATTGTTCAAAGTTAATTTATCATTAATTGCAACTTGACCAACTTGAGTGATAGTAACACTACTTTGATCAGGTAGTTTAATAGTGCAAGGTTTTTTTATACAATTGTTTTGACTAAATTTATCTTTTTTTGAATAGATATGATCAGTGGCTCCACTATCAATCACCTAATTTTTAGAATTAGAATTAGTAGAACAAATAAGCTTACCATTAACACTAGTAGAGTTGCATTTGCTCTTTTTATTAGTTTCTAAAAGAACTACAAGCTTAGCCATTTGTTCTTCAGTTAATACAATAGTAATACTCTTTTGTTGTGTCTTCTCTTGAATGGTGCAATTGTTGGTAGTTTTGTTGTTTTTATTGTTGTTAAATGCTTTTCCATGAATCTTGTGCCCTATAGGGAAGCCAATGAGGAAATAACATCTATCTTTGACATGCCCAACTTTCTTGCAATTGGTACATGTAGGTCTATCCTTTTGATCACTTCCAAACCTACTTTTGTTCACAGCAAAAGCCATAGGATCAAGATTTTTAGTGGTACTAATTTCTCTATCTTTCTTCTTGAAGTATGAGCGAAAAAGCTGTATTAAGAGTAGGCAAGGGTCTCATAGCAAGAATCTGACTTCTCAACATCAAGTAAGTATCATTTAGATTAGTGAGAAACTGTAGAAAATAATCCTCTTGGATTTTGTTTAAACTCTCTTAAATTGGGACAATCACTACCAGCAAGGCATACAAGAGTAGAGGTTCTAGTTCCAAGCTGATCCTAAAGGGTTTTAAGCTTGGTGAAATATGTGGTTATGGAATCATTTCCTTGTCTCAATTCATTTATTTCTCGTTTAATTTGAAAGGTTCTAATTGCATCTTTTTACTGGAATCTTTCACAAAGGTCATTCCAAATTTCCTAAGCAGTATCAAAAAACATAATACTTGACCCAATTCATTTTCAATAGAGTTGATGAGTCAAGACTTAACCATATCATTGCAATGTTTCCACTATAGATATTGAGATTGATTTTTAAGGTCTGGTTGAATGATAGTCTCATCGACAAAACCAAGTTTATTTTTAGCCCTTAAGGTCATAGACATGGTTCTGTTCCAAGATTCATAATTACTGTTATTAAGTAATTTTGTGACTAAGGGGGTTTCCGGATTATCTGAAGCATGCAAATGAAAGGAGTTTAGATCATCAACTTTAAAATTCGTGTTATTCATGTCTTGACTTGTCATGATGGGAAAGCAAACAAGAATCAAACAAGCTACAAATGGTTAAGGTGGATCATATGAAGAATGAGTAATAAGTGCAAAAAATAGTAAGATTGGAACAGATCATAAAGAAAAAGCAAGTAATAAACAGTGATAGTTAAAGCAAAATAAATCAAAAACAACAAAAAATAGGAAAAAGAGGGTGACAAATCAAGAAATGAAGAAGATTTTGTGGTGCTTAAATAGTAAAGGGGTGAACACCACTATGGGATACAGATGATGGACGAGGGTGGAAGCAAGAGACGGGCACAGCTACAAAAACCCTAAGTGTGAGAGTCACGGTTGATGACGCTAATCGCATGAGTCGTGTAGAGGTCAACGACACTTCCTAAGATGCAATTCCTCTAATACCATGTTAGATGCAACGATTTATGTAACGATATCATGATTTGAAGGATGCGGGCACGATGAAAATAGAAGAGGAATCGAGTAGATGCAACGAGAGATGGGAAGAAAACTCAATAGATTCACGGTTTAGGGTTTTCACCCTTAAATACAAAACACAATGACTCATCAAGGTCGTCCACAATATCGAATGGTGGAAAACAAAGATTTACAGAAAACAATCTAAACTCTTAAGAATTACAAGTAAGGATACTAACTTTAAAAATAGAATATAGAAAATTGAAAAGTTCAACACGTTGAACTAATATTGAGTATTGAACTAATTATGTTAGCTATTAAACTAATGTTACTACTTTAATTTAATTTGTCATGTTGAACTTTCAATTATTCTTGTTGTGTATAAATAGAAATAATTGTACTTTTTATAAATTTCTTTGCCATATAAAGGTCATCACCTTGTAGATAATTATAAATTTAATCAATTTTAAATGTTACATGTATTTTTAAAAGTGTGAATATTACAAAGAATTCTAAAATTAATAGCTAAAAATACTAATATATATATATACATATATATGTTAATCATTTTATAAGAATAACTTTCCATTTGTATACTATAAAAAACTTAACAAGTACACAAAAGAGTAAAATTAAAATTCTATGAAATTTATAATTCTTTCAAACAAATAACATTCATAATTTTCAATTAATTTTCAATTAATTTTCGATTAATTTTCATTGAATTTATTCTTCCAAAGATCTATTATAGTTCCATTCACTACAAGAAAAACATGTATTAGTGACCATTGCGTGTATCCATCTGTCACCGATGCTTGTTAATTTAATGACAAATTTTTAATTATTCGTCACTAAACATCAATGACATCTGTCACTATTTATTAAAAGGGCTTTTTCCAGGACCCTCCCATCCTAACCCTCGTGTCGAAACTCTTGCGCACTTTCAGAGCTTCGAGCTTCACCTGTTTGTGCTTCTCACTCGTTCGTGTGTTGCCCGTCGCCCGCCCCCTCGCGTGTCGTCCACTGCCCCCTCTGCTCCCGGAGGTCGGTTCCCTTCTACGTTCGCCCCTTCTGCGTCTACCCCTTTTGCTACAGTAACTCCTTCCTTCCTCTCTCCTTCAATATATTCCTTTGCTTTGGTGGTTATTGATTAATCTTCCTTGCTAAGTTTTCACATGTATGGATTATGAATTAGGTTGTTGGATGACAAAATATATTAGGATCAATTTTTTTAAAATTCTTTTAAAAAATTGGTGTTTGCTTATCAACAACAAGATATGTTGATACGAGAAATTTAAAAAAAAAAAACCCTGAAAGATCAAGAATACTTTCAGTGAATATTTTTTGCAGCAAGTATCCACAAAATATCAAGGAAAAAGTATATATTGATGTTTCTGTACTTCATATAGAACACCCATAAAAACGTTGAACCACCTCAACTATATGGGATCAAGGTACATCTAGGGAATATATGAAGTACAGAAATGGGTATTCTATATGAAGCAAAATACCCTCCATCTCTAAGCATTTTGTTTACCTCAAGAAGCAAAATCCCATCTCCAAGGCAAGAAAAAACTTTATCAACGTAGAATCAATTTAATGCCAAATGTATAAAAAGTAGAAGATAGATATAAATACGAGGTAGATATACTGGACTCTACTTAATAAGAAAAATTAAAACTAGCTTCATGAAAGTTTACCAAATACTGAATCAATTACTCAAATCTCACATGAAACCAAGGCCATAAAAGTGGGTTTGAAAATCGATAACATAATATTGTTTTTTTAAGAGGAAACAAATATTGAGAAATTTTCTTGCAGCTTGATTATTGTTTGTGCATACTTATGTTTGGAATTTGATGTATCATGTTGGTGATGTGTAAATCTTGAATACTTTTGATATTTGATTGACATACATGATTATTGTCTTCATTGCATTGATTTATCATTATAATGTTTATATATTTCTTTACTTCATTCATTTTTGATTTATTTTATGAATGGATGCTTAAGTTTATTCTTTATTTATTTTGATTTCATAAATCTATCTCCTTTCTTTAATTAGGTGATAGCCTTGCTCCTTGCCTTGGACGTTGTCTTCACCGGTGACCTCAAGTATTTAGAGAATCAACATTTTTTACTTTCACTAAAACCTTTTCTAGCTTCTGCAACGGGAATTTTTTTATTTTTGGCATGTTGATAAATATTTAGGAAGATCAATGTATATTGGATTGTGCTATCCAAAAAGTAACCATAAATATGTTAAAGATCGATGTATGTCACCTAATTCATTTGATGATGACATAGTAGAATTTTGAACCTTGTAGTTGAACCTTAGGCAATCCTTGGGTCTTTTCTTGTTTTTGCATGCTAGCTATTCTTAGGAGGATCAGCCTACTCACATGACTTATATATATTTGAGGGAGTGGGCATGGGTGTTTATGGGTGCCTATGTAAGATACAAACATATACACAAATACATAAACACACACACATAATTATAAAAACATAAATAATGGTGTAAATTGAAGTAGTAAGAATATATAAACAACAAACACATGAACAAGGGCGTGTTCAAAGTTCAGATGGTACTAAAATAAAAAGATCTTGGTTATAAAACCTTAAGAACATTGGGCATCGTGTAATTTCAAGGTTCCCACGTTTTTTTACAAAGAAAAAAAATTATGAGTTAGCTTATAGAAAATCTATGAAATTTACTCGATTAAAATGTTAATATCATGTTAATATTAATTTGTAGGGACACAACGATCGAAATGTTAAAATCAATCGCAATTGACTTTAAATTATTGTCTGGGGCAACATAGTATTGCCTGAGTCAATTGTATGAGTATGGTGTATGAAGTTGTTTACAAATTAATACTACATACAACCTACATATTTATATATTGAATTACATGTAAAAAAAAGAAATAGGGATTGCACCAACTAGCACTGACATGTATCTATTAAGTAGAAAATGCAAAAATGACAGTATGGTTGATGCTAAAGCCATACAAGTTCTAGTAAGACTCTTACTTTGAATTATATACATAGGAAATGATCATACATGTGTTAAGAATGACTTTGTTTATTTATAAAAAAGGAATAAATACAAGAAATAAGACACACCTAGCAATCATAGGGGCATAGTACTGAAGATATGCTTAGTCCACATGATATACTAAGCCAGGTTCTTGGCAAGGAATAACATGAACGTATTTGAGGGTTAGGATTAGACCCTTGTCTTATGGATTATTGGTCACCATCTTCAAGGCAAAGTCGTTCATCTGGAAATGAATTTTTTGTTAAATCATCAAAAGATTCGAGTGACATGAGTCTGGAAAATTGGGTATCATCAATTCAAGCAGAATTGATCAGGATGGAAGACCTTTTATTGCAAGTACTTTTTTAGCCTAGTTCATATGTTTTTCATTTGATATATATAGTAGTATGCATTGATAATAATGTTATAAATGTATTTGTGTTTGTTTTTATATTATAGCTTGTTCTGATAGTAGGCATTCTACAAACTATTTTCTTCAAGGTCTTTAATCCATATGAGTTCACCACAGGCACGACAATAGCTAGTTTTCTTTATATCAAAATTTGCAGCATTATATGTATTTTATAAGATAAAATGTAATGTATTTTTTCACTTTTTGTATGTAGATTGGATCTTTGTCATTTCGTTCATATTCAGTCTATTTTGGGCTAAATGTCATTGCTATTGGCCTATTTATTATTGAATACTCAAAGAAATTTGTTCATGGCACTCCTATAGGAGATGAATAGTGTGAAGTACTAATTAAGGTTGTAGTGAAGGACACATCATTACTTAAGCCATTTGAAAGATTTATAACAATAGGAGATGCAGTTGAAAGCAACATTGCTTAGCTTCGTAATTCTGTAAGTATCATGATAGGTAATTTTATATTTGTGTGTTACACATTTTATATTGACAGATTATATTTATCATATATGATATTGTGAATTTAATACTTTTTCATTTAAAGTTATTGTATGTGTAATTCACAGATTCCACTATTTGATATGAAATGGTCTTTTCAAGCAATTGTGATCTCTCATTGGTACCAACTTTGTTTTCACTATGTGTTATAACATGATAGATGTTATGGATATTATTACAAGTTTATGGAAAATGTTGTGATGTTTACTTCAAATAATTGTATTCTTAAATGTACGTGACTCTTGTTTACGAGAAATGTGAATGTAGATTTATAGAGTTATGCTTTTTACTTGAGATGAATGTGGGGTATTAGTGCTTTGCAAGTTTTTATGGATGAATGTGGTTCTTAGTTTACAGTGCATGTGGTTTATAGTAGGTTTATTTGTCATAAATAATAATTTGCAGGTTTATAGTACACGCTTACACTAAAGTTTTCAAGTGATGGATTTCATCCATCACAAAAGGTCTTTAATGACGGATGAATCAGTCACTAAAAGACCTTTTGTGACGGATGAAATCCGTCACTAATTACAATTAGTGACAGATTAGTCTATCATTATTTATAGATTTTTCATTTTTTTAAAATTTTTTAGTTTGTCACTAAATATTGTATTCATCACAAATTCAATTTTGTGACACTTTATTTAGTAATAGATTTTTCAACTTTTTGTGACAGATTTTGTATAACAAAAGATATTTTTTCTTGTAGCGATTCCCCAACTCCGATTCATCTTGTAAAAAGCCGAAACAATTGTCACACTCCCTAAAGTTCTAACCAACCATATAAAGATTTTATTTGATAATGAGATATTTTAGTTTTAATAATTGTGAGGAATTGAAGTTGAAAGTAATTTTATAAATGATGTTAAATTACATATATATAATCAATTGTAAGATAAAAATTTATATATGAAAGTACTTATCCACCGTAAATTTACACAACATTGTTAATATAGAAAAACTTACAAATGATATAATGATTTCAATTATATACATTTCTTTTGATATAAGATGTAACATATATGAGGTCTTATGCTTGTAAATTTCTTATTAGAATATTTTATATAATGTAACATATATGAATTAATTTTGATATTATATAAATTTTATTTTATTAAAATTAATTAATTAATAATAAACAATTTGCTAATAATATAAAAATTTTAATTCTCATTATTTTTTCCGACATATTTGCTGTCTACAGGACAATCACAGTACGGACGACGTTGCTCGTCCATTCCTTGGGTCAAACATTCGTCACAAGTATACATATATGGTTTCATAAGATGACAGATGGGACTTTACCTTCCAGTCCAAGGCGCGGTTGGTTTCATATCTGGTTAATTAGTTAGGAATGGTGCAAGCGTCATTCATGAGAGCATCATTTTTCAGGCCTTGGGTTTGCTTCATAATTGTAATGTGGGTGTGGTTTTAATTATTCCCCTTAATCTGGTTGACTTTGAGTCAATCTTTCTAGCTAACGTTAAAGATTATATATATATATTCTTATTTAATAAGGTATAACTTAATTTGCACTTTCTCGAAAAGAAGCGCTACGTTTAATCTCATTGATTTGCAGCCATCGGTCCATTTCAAATCTGTCGCTAAATTAGACGATTAGAATTGCATTAATTTCGATGAAATCAAAGAAAAATTTAAATTTTTTTTTTATTAAAATATTAAAAATTTAAAAATAAATTATTTTTGTAAGGTATATGAAAATGTAAAAAAAATTATATTTAATTTTTTTAAAAATTAAAAATATTTAAAAAATTTAATATATTTTTTTAAAAAAATATTTTTCTTTTTCAATAATTTTTAATAAACATAAATCTCCCCTAATGTTCGTTGATCTTTGTCAAATAGAAAATTTACTAATTATTATTATTAGTATTAGCCGAGGTTGGAGAGCCGTACCATCGTCTCCGGGGCGAAACAAACGGGAGCGCACAACAAGGTTCGTCTCTCCGTCCGTCCGAGGAGGCCACCAAACGGTCGTCTCTCGTCAACGGAAAACACCATACCATACCAATTTCGCGGCAGCGACATTACTTCGAGCATGTCGTCTTCGCTGTTCGGTGAAATGGATGTGCGCTCGTGATGTCGACCAACATCTAGCCATGGAGAAAATGGGTTCATGGCCAACAAGTACGTGGGAGTTGGATCGCCATTCGCCGCCGTGGGTCGTCGGGGTTGAAGGATACATCAAGACAAGGACAACACGTAGCCGCGATCGTCGTCGGGAGTGATTGAACAAGCCCAAGAAGGAGATCGATCGAGGATGAGGTCGTGGGAGAATACGATTGGTATGATCCAACCCCAGCGCCGGGGCTTGAGCATCTTCATCCCAACGTCCGTCACCCCCTACGATGATGACAACGATTCAGCAACCCCGAGCTCAGACGCCTCCGGCGAGGCGTCGTCGGAGATCGTCCACGTCGAACGTGCCCTCCCGAACGGCGACTTCTACATGGGGATGTGGTACAGGGATCGCCCCCACGGCGTGGGCAAGTACCTGTGGACGGATGGGTGCATGTACGAGGGAGAATGGTACGGAGGGAAGAGCATGGGGAAGGGCAAGTTCTCCTGGCCCTCCGGCGCCACCTACGAGGGTGAGTTCAAGTCCGGCTTCCTGGACGGGTACGGGACCTTCACCGGCGCCTCCGGCGACACCTACCGCGGATATTACTCTACCAATCTCAAGCACGGCCATGGGAAGAGAACCTACGTCAATGGGGATTACTACGAGGGCGGGTGGAGGCGCGGCCTCCAGGACGGGCAGGGAAGGTACGTGTGGCAGTGCGGCCACGAGTACACCGGCTCCTGGAGGAACGGCACCATCCACGGCAAGGGCGTGCTGGTGTGGACCAACCGCAACTGCTACGAGGGCGATTGGGATGACGGCGTTCCAAGTGGTCAGGGCCGGTTCAGGTGGGCCGACGGCAGCGTGTACGTCGGCATATGGAGCAAGGACCCTGCCCTCCGCCGAGGTGTCTATTTCCCTTCGGAGTCGTCGTCCGCCGTGCACGAGAACCTGCCCAGAGACCCCAACGACGACCTTGCCGTCGACCTCGACGCCTGCATAGTTTACTCCGGGGAGAGCATCTCCATCCTCCCCTCGCAGAAGGCAACGCATTGGTGCAGCGGTGGGCTGGGCGGGCCGTTGCGGACGTCCGACGGCCGCGTGATCACCGCACGGATTCGGAAGAAGAACTCTAGCAACAACCCTCGCATCTCCTGCGACAGCGGCAGCCACGGGAGCTGCACCCGCGACACGAGAGGTGGGGATGACGGCGACGCATGGGGGCAGAAGTTGACGCCAGAAACGCCGCCGCAGCTACGTTTCGTGGACGGCGACCCTCGGGTGGACACCAAACAGCAGGGAATGAGGCGGGGGCGCAAGGAGATGAAGAAGCAAGGAGAGGCGATAGCCAAAGGCCACAAGAACTATGAGCTTATGCTTAATCTGCAGCTGGGGATCAGGTAGGTGCCCGATCGACCACTCATTTAATTTCATTGGGGATTATTAATTAACATGTTCCTACGTACCTTGATTACATACCCAATTAATAACGTTCCAACTTGGTATCCTGAAATTTTTTGAATCCAGCAATATAATCAAGTTTCAATTGATGAAGCATATGCATACGAAAAGGAATTAATTGGGAAGAGGGATTAATTATTTGGAGACAGGCACTCAGCAGGAAGGCCGGCTCCGTCCATGTCGCTTGATCTGAAGGCCTCTGCCTTCGACCCCAAAGAGAAGGTGTGGACCAAGTTCCCACCAGAAGGAAGCAAGCACACACCTCCGCATCAGTCCTGCGAATTCAAATGGAAGGACTACTGCCCTGTGGTTTTCAGGTCATACATACATGCAATTAAATCGATCGAACAACATGTAATTAATTAATTAATCGATCCGCAGATTTGTTCGTTCTAGCTAGATCGGAGCTAACAGATGGGTCGATCTTAATTATTTCCTAAGATTAATTACCATCAACATATTATTACATACTACAATTAATTACATGTTGCAGAAGTCTAAGGAAGCTGTTCAAGGTCGATCCTGCGGATTATATGCTGTCCATATGTGGGAACGACGCTCTTCGGGAGCTCTCATCCCCTGGCAAAAGTGGAAGCTTCTTTTACCTCACCCACGACGACCGCTACATGATAAAGACCATGAAGAAGTCCGAAGTTAAGGTGAGTGAGCTAGGTCGATCGATCGATCGATCGGGCCACTCTAGCTAGCTTCGGCGCATAGATGGATATATAAACAAGAGCGCTAGCTAGATCTCTTTGTTTTAATTTGTTGTTGTTGTTGCAATTAAGGTCCTCCTAAGAATGCTTCCAGCTTACTACAACCACGTACGCGCCTTCGAAAACACTCTCGTCGCCAGGTTCTTCGGTCTCCACTGCGTCAAGCTGACGGGAACCACGCAGAAGAAGGTAGATCATCGATCGATATGTTAAGCCATGCATTGGCTAGCTGCTGGCTAGACAGCTAGTACAAAATGCACATTGTCATTTTGTTTGATTAATTCGTGCTTGCTTGCTTTCCATCTCCAGGTCCGATTCGTGATCATGGGGAACATGTTCTGCTCCGAGTATGCCATCCACCAGCGCTTCGACTTGAAAGGTTCGTCTCACGGTCGCACGACCGACAAGCCCGGCGCCGAGATCGACGAAACCACCACCCTCAAGGATCTCGACCTCAATTTCATATTTCGACTGCACAGGTCCTGGTTCCAAGAATTCCACAGGTATAACATATAATTAATTGTAACCATCAATTGAATTAGACTTATCAATTCCACATATAATAGGCTTATTAATTACGAACTTTTTCACTCATACCAATTGATTTTAAAATGAAATTTCAAAACATACGACCCATTAATTATAGATGTTTCTGCAGATCGACGAGCTGATCGTCGGAGTTCGATTTGTTTTGTTACAGGCAGATCGATCGAGACTGTGATTTCCTCGAGCAGGAGAAGATCATGGACTACAGCCTTCTGGTTGGGCTTCACTTCAGAGACACCCCCGATCATCTACTCACGGTCGAAGGTCTGAATTAATCTTCGATTTCTTTCAGCATATATGTATGGATCTCAAACCCACATTGACGTCGCCAATTCGCTGCTGTCATATATAGGTGGCAGCGAAGGAACTCCTCCCACCTCTGGAGCCGACATGGATCAGCTGCTGTGCGACCCAAACAGGTGTTGTAAAACCCACACCACTGATGTTGTTGTGATTCCCCGCAAATGAAGTTAATATATTTGTTAGAATGGTTCCACGGTGATAAATGTAGTGAATAAATTAAATATAATACATAAAAAATTCTTTTACTTATTATTAATTAATTTTAAGATAAAATTGATATCAAAATCAATCCAAGATGGAATTTTAACAATGTTAAAGTATTCCTTCACGCTAGCTCTTGTATTATTATAAGTTGTTTTCTAATGAACTAGCAACTCGATCGATCCGCGAACAATTAATCAATACTACTGGTTAGGCCAGGAGCCAGCCAGCCAGCCATAATGTTCGATCTGATCGGTGCAGTCCATGCATGCATGCAGATGGGTGAGCATCAAACTGGGGGCCAACATGCCGGCTCGCGTGGAACGGACGGCGAGGAGGAGCGACTCCGACGGTCAGCACACGCCGGGCGGCGGCCTGCGCGACGTCGTCCTGTTCTTCGGCATTATCGACATACTCCAGGACTACGATATCAGCAAGAAGCTGGAACACGCGTACAAGTCCATCCAGCACGACCCCACCTCCATATCCGCGGTCGACCCCAAGAACTACTCCAGGCGCTTCCGTGCCTTCGTGTTCGACGTGTTCGTGGAAGACGCATAGACGCGCGTACTCGGCGGACGACGTCCAAATTAAACCATTGCCGATCGACTAGTGAGATCTTAACTCTTAGATATACATATCTATATATGAGTCATTTTGTATGATCAGATGGTACGTTGCATGATTGCAAGAAATCACTGGGAATTTCGCAATGTAGGTGTCTCGTGCGTACTCCGTCTCTTCCCCATATCTGTTATGCTAATTAACGTACTATACATATACATATATATATATATATACATGGGAAAAATGATTTTGTAGGCGACTACAGAAGTGACTTCTATAGGTGATCGTTGGATTAAAGTTAGACAGTAAAGAGAGAGTAACGAGAAAAGTAGAGAGAGTGTGAGAAAAAATCTTCCTACCATTGTCACTCGCGCAAAAGCCCTGTGATTTCTCTTCCCAAAGTAGCCCTTTTATTTTAAACACAAAAAGAAAATCGCATTTCACCTGTGATTCCTTTTCTCAATCGTGTTCCTATCGATTCTTCTTCCCTTATTGTCAAATAGAACATGGAATTAAGTACAATGATTATACTTTCATTTAACATAAAAGAATATTTATTGGGAAAAAAATGTTAGATCGACAAACTATTAATTATCTTAAGTATTTTAGTACATGATACAAAGTAAAATATATTTAATTTAAAATGTATGGGTTGAACAACAAATGTATGGGTAAAATGAAACCACACTTTTAATTAAAGAATCAACCATATTTTACTTTGTACTGATCTCGCTGTCGGGTAAAACACTTGGCAGCCAGCTCGAAAGCCGATACACGTACCCGGTTGCCGGTTCCCTGGCTCCCTCCCAGGCGGTAAAACTCCTTCTCATCCCTCATTCAATTGTTAAATCCATTTATATAGTCTCAAGTCTTTTAACAAAAATATTTGAAAGATATCCAGAGTTATACCCTTAAAATGACTAAGTACTATTCTTAACTTAAAAATTGAATTTCACGTGTTTAACTTAAAAATCTCACATGTCATGCAAAAACACCGATCATTTATGCTTAAAGTTACGGTTCTTTAGTTAAAACGCTGACATGGTTCACACATGCACTTTAAAACGTACACACTTGACTTTAAAAATCACGTGTTCATCTTAAAACGCTGGTCTTTTAATACAATCATCTGATCTTTTAACACAAAACGTTGAATTTTTCATTGACGGTGAAATTTGGTGACCCCCATACCCAGCACTGATCTGGTTGTCGGGTAAACCACACAGCCGCTGGCTCGAAAGTCAGTACACATACCTAGCTGTTGGTTCCTCGGCTCCTTCCTAGGCAGTAAAACTCGTTATCACCCCTCTCAGTAGGCTCGAAACCCGGTACACACCCCTGGCTGCCGGTTCGCCGACTCCCTCCCGAGTGGTAAAACTCTTCATCCCTCACTCAATTGTTAAATCCATTTATATAGTTTCAAGTCTTTTAACATAAATATTCGAAGGATATCTAGAGTTATACTCTTAAAATGTCTAAGTCCTATTCTTAACTTAAAAATTGAATTTCACGTGCTTAACTTAAAAATCTCACGTGCCTTGCTAAAACACCGATCATTTATGCTTAAAGTTACGATTCTTTAGTTAAAATGCCGACACTGTTCACACGTGCACTTTAAAATGTACACATGTTGAATATGTCTTGAATCTTACTATGTTTGTAAGGGCATTTTTGTCATGGATGATTAGCCACTATATAAGGCCATCCAAATGCTCAAAAGGGAATTAGGGTTTTTGTGAGAGATCACTTTTGTAACAAGAGAAGCTTTGTGTGAGGAGGCCGAGCCAACCCATGGTGCGTCGGCCATCCCACTCTTCCCTTTCCCTTTCTCTTGTAATCCACCATTTGAAGATAGTGAAGAACCCAAAGAGAGACACCCGTGGACGTACCCAAGTTGGGGAACCACGTAAATCTCGTTTGTATTTGTGATTTGAGCGTTTGGGTGCGCTTGGAACCCTAGCCACGAGTCCAAGCCGCCGCTAGCCGTGATTTCGACTTTCCTTCATGTTTTCTCCCTCCTACACGTGTTAATCTCATTTGAATCCACTGTGCTTGGATACCTCTGGAAGTAACAAGTGGTATCAGAGCTAGGTTCAAGGAGTTTTGGCCGTGTATTCGCCTGTGGGAGGAGTTGGCACAGGGAGGTGCAAATCTGCTGCCGCCGCTGCACCAACGCAACACCCGAGGATGCCAACTCGTGCGCTTGGTATTCCACTTGCTGGAATACGTCTGTAAGCTCATCTGATCCTTCCTCATATTGTGCTGTGTTTGTAGAAGAAATTTGGGGATTTTTCGTAGAATGTAGAAAGAGATATTGTCCTTGGCATTTTTTTGTTGAAAATCGGCAACTTTCCTTTTTTGGCGCCGGATTGGACTTTTTGGGCTCACTTGTGGCTTGAATCCATTTGAATTTTTGGTGGAAGTTTTTTGTTGAATACTTGCTTCATTTGTATTCGTGTGTGCTTGTGGAATATCGCACTTGAAATCATGTCTACTCCTAGAATGAAGATTGATAAATTCAGTGGGAAAAATGGCTTTAGTCTGTGGCAAATCAAGATGAGAGCGTTATTGAAACAGCAAGGCATTTGAGCTCCATTGAATAAGGAGTCAGATCTTGATAAGAATTCCACAGAATATGCTCAATAGGAGGAGAAAGCATATTCTACCATTTTGCTTTGCTTGTCAGATGAAGTGATAATCGAAGTTTCTGATGAAAGTACATCTTTGGGACTGTGGTAGAAACTGGAGTCACTCTATATGACCAAGTCATTGACAAACAAACTACTGTTGAAACAAAGACTGTTTTCTATGAAGATGAAGGAGGGTACACCACTGAAACAGCATTTAGATCAGTTAAATGCACTTCTCATGGAGTTGAGAAACATAGGTGTTACCATTGAAGATGAGGATGCTGCGCTCATTCTCTTATGTTCTTTGTCTTTGTCATTTGAG